>NW_020870944.1:233309-238309 GCF_003789085.1 Penaeus vannamei
TTTTTCCACCTTCCCTCCCGCTGTCTCCTCCTTTTACCCTCCTTCCCTTCCTCCCTTTCCTCCTCCCTCTCCTTTTTTTCCCACCTTCCCTCCCTCTGTCTCTTCCTTTTACCCTCCTCTCCCTCCTTCCCTCCCATTTTCCTTCCTCCCTCCCTTTTTTACCCCCCTTTCCTCCTTTCATTCCCTTCCTCCCTCCTTCCCTCCCTTTTTTCCACCTTCCTCCCGCTGTCTCTTCCTTTACCCTCCTTCCCCTCTCCCTCCTCCCTCCCTCCTTCCCCTCCCTTTTTACCCCCCTTTCCTCCTTTCCTTCCCTTCCTCCCCCTTCCCTCTCTCTTTTTTTTCCACCTTCCCTTCCTCTGTCTCTTCCTTCCCCTTCCTCCCTCCCTCCCTCCCTTTTACCTTCCCGGTCTAGTTACGAGAATGAACACTTGTGTTAAAGCGTTCGAACCAAGCCTTATATGGTCACACTGTTGCCACATCATCCCTCAACACCTATTTTACGATATGCCTCACTAAACTCACAAACTCACTAAACTCACGTCTCTCTGTATAATACTATATCCTTGCACAATATCCTTGCACAATATCCTCACCATATCGTTCTCTTGCACTTTAATGCCATAGAAATTCTGGTTTATAAAGTTAGGATTCGCTTTGCTATATATGGACATGTTTTCCACTTTCAGAGATCGCTTATTATGACTTGACTCTAGAAAGTGAGGGTGACTAAATGAATAAATTATTAATTTATTGATTGTGTGAGTGAATGAATGAATGTATAAGGCGTGAATAAATGGAGGATAATTAGATGAATAAGGTGATTGAATGAATTGATAGATAATGCGGGATTGATAGGAGTAAGACGAGGTTTTGTTAGTGAGTGATGTTTGTGAATCAGTAAGTTGGTGAGTAAGTGAGTAACTCAGTCTGTGAATAAAGAAATATGTTAGTAAATCGTTGAGATGTGAGTGTAAGTGAATCAAAAAATTAGTGAATAAAGGGAAATATGGATTAAAAACAAGAGAAATTAGTGGATTAAAATAAGAATTGAAATATGTGAATAAGGAAAAAAAAAATTGTTGATGAGTAAGTGAGTCACTCAGTCTGTGAATAAAGAAATATATTAGTAAATCGTTGAGATGTGAGTGTAAGTGAATCAGAAAATTAATGAGTAAAGGGAAATGTGGATTAAAAACAAGATAGAATGAAATATTTGAATTGAAATATGTGAATAAAGAAACAAAAATGCGAATGAGTAAGTTGATGAGAAAGTGAGTCACTCAATCTGTGAATAAATAAATATATTAGTAAATCGTTGAGATGCGAGTGTAAGATGTAAGTGAATAATAGAATGAGTGAGTAAAAGAAAATGTGGATTAAAAACAAGATAGAATAAATTATTGAATTGAAGTATATGAATAGGGAAGAAATAGGTAAAGTAAACCAAGATAGAAGTTGGACGATGGAATAGGTGAATGAAAGGGGAAGTGAGGTAGGAGAGAAAGTGAGAGGTGACACAGGTGGTGAGTCTACACAGGTGCGTCTAATGAGTAATGAGAAGGGAGAAAGATCAGTCATTTTTAGCGAAAAGAAACAAAATACACACGTGGTAGATGTAGGTATACACAGACACGTACACGCATGCACGCACGCACGTACGCACGCACACGCACACACGGACACACACACACAACACACACACACAACACACACACACACACACACACACACACACACACACACACACACACACACACACTCACACACACACACACACACACACACACACACACACACACACACACACAACACCACACACACATACACACACACAACAACACAACACCACACACACACACACACACACAACAACACACAACACACACAAGGCACACACACACACGGAACACACGACACATACACACACCACACACATACACACGCTACACAGCTTGCAATCTCCCAAGGTGCTGTATGTGTCACCTTCCTTCAGCTGTATTTAAGTCTCCGTGGACTCCGCCCTTGCCTTATGGGGGGTGGGGTGGTGGGGGAGCCTTGAGGAACGCCCCCTTCTCCCCCCTTTCAACACAGCGACACCATAATCACACCATAGACCGTACACAACCATAACCATCACCATAGACCGTGGAAGCGACACCATAACATCACATAGACCGTGGAAGCGACACCATAACCAATCACCATAGACGTGGAAGCGACACCATAACCATCAACCATAGACGTGGAAGCGACACAATAACCAGCACCATAGACGTGGAAGCGACACCATAATCATCACCATAGACGTGGAAGCGACACCATAGTCAACCATAGACCGTGGAAGCGACACCATGCCATAGACGTGGAAGCGACACCAATAATCACATAGACCGTGGAGCGACACCATAAATCCATCCCATAGACCGTGAAGCGCGACACCAATAACCACACCATAGACCGTGGAAAGCGACACCATAACCATCACCATAGACCCGTAGAAGCGACACCATAATATCATCACCATAGACCGTGAACGACCCCAGCACCATAGACCGTGAAGCGACACCAATAATCATCACCATAGACCTGATAGAAGGCGACACCATAATCATCACCATAGACCGTGGAAGCGACACCATAATCAACACCATAGACCGTGGAAGCGACACCATAACCATCACCATAGACCGTGGAAGCGACACCATAATCACCACCGTGGAAGCCCCCAACCCCATCAGCAGCCGTGAAGCGACCCATAACATCACATAGACCGTGGAAGCGACACCATCACCATGTGGAAGCGACACACATAACCATCAACCATAGACCGTGAAAGCGACACCATAACCAGCATAACCAAGCCGACAGACCGACCGGGAAAGCGACACCATAATCAGCACCATAGACCGTGGAAGCGACACCATAATCATTCAGCCATAGACCGTGGAAGCGACACCATAGACCCATAGACCGAAGGACACCATAACCATCACCATGATCGTGAAGCGACACCATAATCATCACCATAGACGTGGAAGCCGACACCATAATCCATCACATAGAACCGTGGAAGCGACACCATAATCAATCAGCCATAGACCGTGGAAGCGGACACATAATCAGCACCATCACCATAGACCGTGGAAGCGACACCATAATCAGCACCATAGACCGTGGAAGCGACACCATAATCAGCACCATAGACCGTGGAAGCGACACCATAACATACACATCAGACCGTGGACGACAACCTATACCATCACCATTAGACCGTGGAAGCGACACCATAATCATATCACATATACGCGTGGAGCGACACCATAATCATCACCATAGACGCGTGGAAGCGACAATAATCAGCACCCTAGACCGTGGAAAGCGACACTTCATAATCAGCAAACCATAGACGTAGAAAGCGACACCCCCTAACGCATCACGGTTAGACCGTGTGAAGCGGGGACAACCAATAATCAGCAACCACAGACCGTGGAAGCGACCTATTAATCATCACCATAGACCGTGGAAGCGACACATAATCATCACCATAAGACGTGGAGCGACACCATAATCATCACCATAGACCGTGGAAGCGACACCATAACCATCACCATAGACCGTGGAAGCGACAACCCATTAACGCAATCAACCATATGCCGTGGATAGCGACACCATAATCAGCACCACAGCACCGTAGAGCGACATCCATATTCATCACCGATAGACCGTGGAAGCGACACCATATCAGGCACCAATAGACCGTGGAAAGCGACACATACATCAGAAACCATAAGGACCGTAGAAGCGACACACAATCATCCACATAGAACCGTGAAGCGACACCATAACCATCAGCCAATAGATCGTGGAAAGCGCGACACCCAATAACAATCCAGCCATAGATCGGAAGCGACACCAATAATGCGCAACCATATGACCGTGGAAGCGGACAACCCACCATAATAATTCATCCATAGACCGTGGGAAGCGAGCACCATATCTCATCATAGACCGGTGGAAAGCGACAGCCACATACAACCATGCACCATAGAACCGTGGAAGCGACACCATAACATTGCACCATAGATCGTGAAGCGACACCATAACCATCACCATAGACCGTAGAAGCGACACCATAATCATCACCATAGACCGTGGAAGCGACACCATAATCATCACCAATAGACCGTAGAAGCGACACCATAATCATCACCATAGACCGTGGAAGCGACACCATAATCATCACCATAGACCGTAGAAGCGAACCAAGATCATACCATAGACGTAGAAAGCGACAAAAAAACCCAAATAAAAAACCATAACCAAGCCACCATATGATCGTAAAGCGACACCATAACCATCACATAGATCGTGGAAGCGACAACGATAACCATCAACCATGACGTGGAAGCGACACCATAATCATCACCATAGACCGTGGAAGCGACACCATAATCATCACCAATAGACCGTGGAAGCGACACCATAATCATCACAAGACCAGTAGAAGCGACACCATAATCACACCATAGACCGTAGAAGCCGACACCATAATCATCACATAGACCGGTAGAAGCGACACCATACATCACCATAGACCGTAGACGACACCATAATCATCACGATAGACCGTAGAAGCGACACCATACCTCACCATAGACCGTAGAAGCGACAACCCATCATACACCATAGACCGTAGAAGCGACACCATAGAACGATAACTATCACCATAGACCGTAGAAGCGACACCATAAATCATCACATAGCCAAGACCGTAGAAGCGGACACCATAATCATCACCCAGACCACACCATAGCACCATAGTAGAAGCGACACCATAATCATCACCATAGACCGTGGAAGCGACACCATAATCATCACCATAGACCGTGGAAGCGACACCATAACCATCACCATAGACCGTAGAAGCGACACCATAATCATCACCATAGACCGTGGAAGCGACACCATAACCATCACCATAGACCGTGGAAGCGACACCA
>NW_020870944.1:240809-243083 GCF_003789085.1 Penaeus vannamei
CCCTCCCTCCCATCCCTCCCTCCTGCCTCTCCCTCTTCTCTCCTTTTCCCTCCGTCCCTCTCTCTCCTCTTTTTCCTGTCTCTTTTTCTTTCTCTCTCTCTTTCTCCCCACCCCCCCCCCCCCAAAAAAAAAAAAAAAAACGTGACCGTGAGAACGCCCTCCTCTCTCTCCGCTCTGCAACCATTGCCAGGCACAATGGCCAGCCGCCATCGCCGGTCATCCTGCGAGGACGCGAGGAAGTCAATGATTTTCTAGGGCGACGCTGGTGTGTGATGAATGGTGGTTGATGAGGTGGATGCATGATGGTGGTGCTGATGGTGGTGCATGATGGTGGTGATGATGATGGTGGGTGACTGAATGATCGGTGATGAAAATGGTGATGACTGATGGTGGGTCGATGAAGTGGTGGATGGATGGTGATGTGACGAAAATGGTCGGAGGGGTTTTTCTTTGCTCTCTGTTTTCTCATTCTGTTCTCTATTTTCTCTTCTCTCTCTGTCCCTCTGCTGTCTCTGTCTCTCTTTCTCTCTCTTCTTTCTCTCATCCTCTTTCTCTCTCTCTCGTGTCTCTCTCTCCTCATCGTCTCTCTCTCATCTTCTCTCTCCTCTCTCCTTCTCTTCTCTCTCTCTCTCTCTCTCTTTCCTCTCTCTCTCTCTCTCATCTCCTCTCTCTCTCTCTGCTCTCTCTCTCTCTCTCTCTCGTGCTCTTGCTGCTCACTCTCTCACTTCTCTCCTCCCTCCCTCGCCTCCCTCGCCTCCTCCCTCCTCCCTCCTCCCTCTCCCTCTTCCTCTCCTTTTCCCTCTCTCCCTCTCCTCTCTTTTACACTTCTCTTTTTTTCTTTCTCTCTCTCTTCTCCCTCATCCCCCCCCCCCCAAAAAAAAAAAAAAAAAAAAAAACCACGTGCGTGAGATCGCCCTCCTCCTCTGCTCTTGGCACCACTTGCATGGCAACAATGGCCACCGCCATCGCCGTCATCCGCGGAGACGCGAGGAGTCATGATTTCTAGGCGACGCTGTGGTGATGATGGTGGTGATGATGGTGATGATGATGGTGGTGATGATGGTGTGTGATGATGGTTGTATGATGATGGTGTGATGATGATGGGTATGATGGTGATGATGATGGTGTGATGATGGTGTGATGACACTGACGAATGGTCGGGAGGGTTTTTTTCCTTTCTCTCTGTTGTTTTTCTCTCTGTTTTATTTCTCTATCTCTCTCTTGTCCTCTCTGTCTCTGTCTCCTTCTCTCTCGCTCTTTCTCTGCTCTCTCTCTCTCTCTCCTCTCTCTCTTCTCTCTCTCCTCTCTCCTCTCTCCTGCTCTCTCGTTCTTCTGGTCTCCTTCTCTCTCTTTTCTCTTTCTCTCTCTTCGTCTCTCTCTCTCTCTCCTCTCCCACTCTCTCCTCTTTCTCTCTCTCTCTCTCTCACTCTCTCACTCTCTCCTCCCTCCCTCCTCCCTCCCTCCTCCCCCCTCCTCTCCCTCTTCTCTCCTATTTCCCTCTCTCCTCTCTCTCTCTTTTTACCTGTCTCTTTTTTTTCTTTCTCTTCTCTGCTTTCTCCCTCATCCCCTCCCAAAAAAAAAAAAAAAAAAAAAAAACGTGCGTGAGCAATCGCCCTCCTCCTCCTGCTCTGCCACCATTGCATGGCAATCCATTTATCCCATGGCACCATGGCCACTGCCATCGGCCGTTCATCCTGCGAGATCCGCGACTGAGTCATGATTTTCTAGCGAGCGCTGGTGAGATGATGGTGATGATGATGTGAGGTTTGATGGTGTGATCGATGAATGGTCGTGGGCGTGGCGTGATTCCTGCTCGCTCATCCTCCTCCTCTCTTCTTCTTTTAATTCTTCTTCTTTCTTCTTCTTCTCCTTCTTCTTCTTTTCTTCTTCTTCTTCTTCTTCTTCTCTTCTCCTTTCTTCTTCTTCTTCTTCGTCTTCTTCTTTTCTTCTCTTCTTCTTCTTCTTCTTCTTCTTCTGTCTTTCTTCTTCTTTTCTTCTTCTTTCTTCTTCTTCTTCTTCTTCTTCTTCTTCTCTTCTTCGTCTTCTTCTCCTTCTTCTTCTCTCCTTCTTCTTCTTCTTCTCTCCTTCTTCTTCCTTCTTCTTCTTCTCTTCTTTTCTTCTTTCTCTTCTTCTCTTCTTCTCTTCTTCTTCTCTTTCCTTCTTTTTTTTACTTCTTCTTTCCTTCTTCTTATCTTCCTTCTTTCTCTTCTTCTACTTTCTTCTTCCTCTTCTCTCTCTTCTTCTTTCTTTTTCTTCTTTTTTTCTCCTTCTTTC
>NW_020870944.1:244199-246699 GCF_003789085.1 Penaeus vannamei
TGTGTGTGTGTCAGTGTGCTGTGTTGTTGTGTGTCGCTCGCTGTGTGTTGTGTGTGTGTGTGTGTGCCGTGTGCAGCGCCGCGCGCGCGCGTGTGTGTGTGATATGCTGTGCTGCTGTGTGTGTGATGTGTGTGTGTGTTGTGTGTGTGTGTGTTTGTATGCGCTTTGTATGTTTTTTTCTTACAATTTATGCTTCGTATTTTTGCAGAAAATTCTCGAATATGCGAGTATTGTGAATTTTGTTTATGTTGATATAACCAAAGTATGTATATGTATATGCAACACTCCCACACGGCACTACATACCTGCCTAATCTAACACGCACCATACTTACTTTCTTACACTTACTTACTTACTTATACATACTTAGTTACACCATACATACATACATACATACATACATACATACATACATACATACATACATACATACCATCATACATACATACATACATACAATATATACATACATACACATATACACGCCATACATGTATTACATACATAATCACACACACAGAGAATACATTACAGGTATATATATATATATATATATATTATATATATATATATATATATATATATATATATATATATGTGTGTGTGTGTGTGTGTGTGTGTGTGTGTGTGTGTGTGTGTGTTGGCAGAAAAACGCCGCAATGCACAAACTAGTACTTTCTGAAATTCGACAACAGTTTCGAAAAACTTCCTGTGTGTGTATATATGTATTGTGTGTATATATATACTATATACATGTATACACGTATATTATTCCTCTGCATAATCCTTATCAAAATAAGATATATATTCGATTTTATCAAAATGTTGTCGCGAGAATATTCAGAATATTGAATTCGAGAATGAGCTTAGAATTATATGATATAAAAAGCCATCAGGAATTATGATATCATGTGACTAGACATTAAGACCTTCTCTCGCAGTGTCAAAAAAAAGTATTTTCACTTTTTGCGGAATAAAAATTGTGTGTGTGTGTGTGTGTGTGTGTGTGTGTGTGTGTGTGTGTGTGTGTGTGTGTGTGTGGTGTGTGTGTGTGTGTGTGTTGAGAGAGAGAGAGAGAGAGAGAGAGAGAGAGAGAGAGAGAGAGAAGAGAGAGAGAGAGAGAGAGAGAGAGAGAGAGAGAGAGGAGAGAGAGAGAGAGAGAGAGAGAGAGAGAGAGAGAGAGAGAGAGAGAGAGAGAGAGAGAGAGAGAGAGAGAGAGAGAGAGAGAGAGAGAGAGAGAGAGCTATCTAATTCTACCGTTAAGAGACTTTTGAGATTACGTAAAGAATGAAAATAAAAGAAATGTCCTTTACTCTTTCCCTTCGAAGTGTTTTATGAAAACGACTTCGCATTAAGTGTGGAAGTTTTGTCGTGGCGATTTAGCTAAGTGGCCCCTGAAATTCTTTCGTTTTCGTTGTCATCCTTTTTTTCATTTTATTATTATTTTTTATTATATTATTATTATTATTATTATTATTATTTTTTGTCTTTTTTCTTTTTTTTTTTGCTGGGTTGTTAAGAGTTCTTAAAAAGTGTTGTATGGAACGTGTTTGTGTGTCCTTGTTTGTTTGTTTATTAATTTGTCTGCTTATTCTTTCATTTGTTTTATTTATTTAGTCTGTTGAATAGGGTTTACTCATCTGTTTATTTATTAATCTAAAAGCGAGTAACTATGATTTTTGTGGCGTTGCTAATATCATCAACATCAATATCAACAGCTCCTCCTTTTCATCTTTCATCATCCATATCATCATCATCATCATCATCATCATCATCATCATCATCTCATCATCTCATCATCATCATTCATCATCATCATCATCATCATCATCATCATCATCATCATCAATGCCATCATCTCATCATCATCATCATCTTTCATCATCATCATCATCATCATCTCATCATCATGCATCATATCTTCATATCATCATCATCATCACCATCATCATCAATCTCATCATCATCATATCATCAACCATCTGATCATCAGTCAAATCATCATCTCATCATCATCACATCAATCATCATCATCATCATCAGTCATCATCCATCTCATTCATCATCATCATCATCATATATCAATTCATCATCATCATCAATCATCATCATCATCATCCAATCAATCACCAATCATCTTTCATCATCATCATCATCAATCATCCAAATCATCATCATCACCATC
Organism: Penaeus vannamei; assembly: GCF_003789085.1. Lineage (NCBI taxonomy): Eukaryota > Metazoa > Arthropoda > Malacostraca > Decapoda > Penaeidae > Penaeus > Penaeus vannamei. The sequence goes on from NW_020870944.1 coordinate 246,385, forward strand.
CATCTTCATCTTCATCATCATCATCATCTTCATCATCATCATCATCATCTTCATCTTCATCATCATCATCATCGTCATCATCATCGATCCATCACCATCATCATCATCACCATTTCATTTTTTCGCTGTTATTATCGCAAATATTATCATCCCTCTTACTTTTTTTATTCTCATTCTTATTACTGTAATTACTACTACTATTATTATCTTCAATATTATTATTCTTGTCGTTTTCCTTTTCATTTTTATTGTTATTGTGTATTCTTTATGTCACTGTTATTACATTGTTTATGATGATAACAAAACTGTACTAAT
>NW_020870944.1:256699-268576 GCF_003789085.1 Penaeus vannamei
GAAGAAAGAAAGAAAGAAGGAAAAACAAAAACAAAAACAAAAACGAATATTCCTCACAACGCGAAGAAAGAAAGAAAGAAGGAAAAACAAAAAAACAAAAACGAATATTCCTCACAACGCGAAGAAGAAGAAAAAAAAAAAAAACAAAAACAAAAAAAACAAAAGCGAGCGGGTGATGACGTCACAATAGACCTTTCCTTAAAGAACGAAAGTGTTACGCGAACGGTAAAGAGGCGCAGGAAACGAACAGGTATTTGTGGGTGTTGTTCCTTAAAAAAAAAATTGTGAAGAGTGGTATCTTATCTTCTAAATTTGTGTTAATTTATTCTCTTTATTTTTTTTTATTTTTTTTATTTAATTTTTTTCTCTTATTAATTTAGTTAGTTTATTTTCTCTTTATTTTTTATTTTTTATTTAATTTATTTTCTCTTTATTAATTTAGTTAGTTTATTTCTCTTTATTTTTTTATTTTTTATTTAATTTATTTTCTCTTTATTAATTTAGTTAGTTTATTTCTCTTTATTTTTTTTATTTATTTATTTAATTTATTTTCTCTTTATTAATTTATTTCAATGTTATTTCGTGGAGTTGTATTTTATTTGTGTATTATGTACTGTATATTTGATTTTGCACGCACGCACGCACGCACGCTTTGTACTAAAACTAAAGAAAAAAAAATGTGTGTGTGTGTGTGTGTGTGTGTGTGTGTGTGTGTGTGTGTGTGTGTGTGTGTGTGTGTGTGTGTGTGTGTGTGTGTGTGTGTAAGTTTGTATGTTTGTATGTATACTAGCATATTAATTACGTGTGGAACATTGCTTTGGAAAAAAATGAGATAATACTATAATTTTTTCCTGTTGATAATAACATGCAATTATATATACTATTTAATACGTTTCGGCCATTTTCTTTATATGGGTATGGCAATTTGCATAGATTATTTGGCATATGGCAACTGCTGGATGGCACTTAACGTTCAGAAAGTAATTAAAAGGTTGTGATATGAGCGAGGTAATTAGTTAATTATATGCATGAGTGTAGTGGCTATTTCGGTGTGGTGATGTCAAATGATTTACGGAGGTGAGGGCGAGAGAGCGATAAATGGGGATAGAAAGGGAAAGGATAGAATAGAATAGAAAAGAAAAGGATAGAAAGAAAGACAACAAAAACGTGACTTGAAGGATTATTATAAATAAACGGGATTATTCGAATACTAGGGAAAGCGGTAGATAAAAGAGGAATCAGAAGAGATGAAGAAAATTGTATTGGGAGGGAAGGGAGAGGGAGAGGGAGAGGGAGAGGAGAGGGAGAGGGATTGTATTGAAAACAAAACGAGGGAGAGGGAGAGGGAGAGGGAGAGGGAGATGTATTGAAACAAAAGAGGGAGAGAGAGGGAGAGGGAGGCGGAGAGGAGGGGGAGAGGGAGGGGGAGAGAGAGGGGGAGAGGGAGGGGGGAGAGGGAAGAGGAGAGGGAGGAGGCGAGAGGGAGGGGAGAGGGATGAGAGGAGGGGAGAGGGAGGAGAGGGAGGGGAGGAGAGGGGAGAGAGAGGGAGAGAAGGGAGGAGGGGAGAGGAGAGAAGGAGAGAGGAGAGAGAAAAGGGAGAGGAGAGAGGGAGAGGAGAGGGAGAGAGAGAGCGGGAACGAGAGAGAGAGAGAGAGGGAGAGAGAGAGAGATAGAGAGAGAGAGAGAGAGAGAGAGGAGAGAGAGAGAGGAGAGAGAAGAAGAGAGAGAAGATAAGAAGAGAGGAGGAGGGAGAGAAGAGAGAGCAAGAAAGAAAGAGAAAGAGAGACAGGGACAGCAATTGGCAGAAAAACAAAGATAGAAACAAGGCTAAAGAAAAGGAAAAAAAGAACAACACACAAAAGATAGTAGAATAGATATATATACAAAACAAACATGACAGAAATGGCACCGTGGCACTGTCCTTCACGAGGAAGAACGAGAGGATCAAAACTGACACTACGTGCAGAAGCACATGCGAGACCATGAAGGGATTCCATAGGCAAGTCAAGGCGCCGGGATTATTCCCACCTACTTGCGAGAGAATGTGACGAAGGGGCTTTTTGTGGAAACTGTCTGCACGCACTAGCTTTAATCGACTCTTTTATTTGGACATGTCTTTCTCTATATCGGTCTATATATTTCTCTCTATCTTTCTTATAGTCTCTATGTCTGATCTCTGTAACCTAGTTACTGTTGTCTGATCTCTTCTGTCTCTGATTGTCTGCTGTCTTGTTCTAGATCTGTCTGTCTGTCTCATGTCCTGTCTCTCGTTCTCTCTGATCTCTCTGATCTCAATCTGTCTCTTCTGTCTCTCTCTCCTCTCTCTCCCTCTCTCTCTCTACTCTCATCTCTTCTCTCTCTCCTCTCTCTCTCTCTCATCATCTCCTACTTATCCTCATTCTCTCCCTCTCCCTCCTCCTACATACCCTCTCCCTCTCCCAATCTCCCATCTCCCTTCTCCCTCTCCCTCTCCTTACTCCCTCTCCAACTCTCTCCCTCTCCCCTCCTTTTCCTCCTCCCCTTTCTCTCTCTGTCTACTTTGTTGTATATATATATATATAATATATATATATATATGATTATATATATATATAATATCATGATATGATCATATAATAATATATTATTATAATATATATATATATATAATATGTGTATATGTATATATATATATAATATAATATATATATAATATTATATATATATATATGTGTGTGCTGTGTGTGTTTGTGTGTGTGTGTTGTGTGTGTGTTGGTGTGTGTGGGTGTGTTTATATTCTGCTTGTATATATTTCATGACATTATACACGAATGTAGTTAGGTATGTAATAAAAAAAAAAAATATATATATATAAATAAACAGAGAAATAAGGTCCAAGTAACGACACTTTCATTGGACGTTAAAAATAATCAATACAGACATATAACCACGACGTAGCCTATACGAAAAATGGAGATGGAAATTTCTGGTGGAAAGAAATACCGTTGCCTCGTTCACTCTGGCCATGAAAGGGGATTCGTAGAGCACATGCACTCGCTTTTGAGGGAAAAGGGAAATTGAAATATGAAAAGAACGTATTTTTTGCGGCCGTTTGTAAAATTGTGGGAGGTCCGACCCAAAGAAATATTCGTATACGTGACATGCTTGAATAAGAGAAGTAAATGCATATCTGTCAGTCTGGACATAGTATATCTACTAGTAAATAGATGAAATGTGTATCTGTCAGATGTATAGGACTGATATGTCTTTATTTCTGCGTCTGTATTTATGAAAATTATGGGTCGGGCCCTGGCACAATTTAACAGAACAGACTGTTGGTCTCTTTTTTAAATTGGGAAATTATTGAGGAAAAAATAGGGTGAGAGGCATAAGAGATTACTTATTAGGACCATGATAGATATTTTTTCAGCTTTTTTGTGGCAGTGAAAATGATTTTTGATTAGGTGTCATACTACTTTCGAAGAAATAATGGGATACAGTTAACAAACTAATTTTTGGTCCTGAAACAGATATGAAAATAAAATGTGATAAATGAAGACTGAGTCAACACTCGCGGTTTCCAATAAATTTGTCTCAAGTTCCTTTAGAGACCATGACCCATGCTTAAAAAAGGGAGAGATAGAGAGAGAGAGAGAGAGAGAGAGAGAGAGAGAGAGAGAGAGAGAGGAGAGGGAGAGAGGATGAGAGAGAGAAGAGAAGGAGAGAGAGAGGCAGACAAACAAACAGACAGACAAACCAAACAAAGAGAAGACGAGACACAGACACAGACAAACAAAAAGAGAAACAGAAAATGGGACATAGAAAAAAGAGCAAGAGGAGAAGAGAAACGAAATAGAAATATAAAACAGAAATACAAGCAAGAAAAAGGAAAAAAGTAGGGCCGTGATTTTTTTAATCTTTTTATTTTTTTATTTTTTTAACTTTTTTTATTTTTTTAAGAGGTTTTCAAAAAATTGTGACTCACGGTATTCACGGGCGCTGAAGGTCAGAGATTCGTGACTCATGTTACTCACTCAGTCGAAAAAACGTGGTGTTTTTCAGCGATTTCTTAAAATTCTTGTTTGATTAAAGATTAGGCGTAATTCATTTATCTTGGAATAATAAAGTTTAGTGAGGCATATTCGTGTCTGCAAAGCTGACTATTTGTATGTTGATTCTCTCTCTCTCTCATCTCTCTTCTCTCCTCTCTTCTCTCTTTCTCTCTCCTCTTCTCTTCTCTGCCTCATTCGTCTCTCTCCCCTTCTCTATATATGATATATATATATATATAGTATATAATATATCATAGTATATATATAATAAATATATGTGTGGTGTTGTGTGGTGTGTGTGTGTGTGTGTGTGTGTGGTGTGTGGTGTGAGTGTGTGTGTGTGTAGTACGAATGTGTTTTGTATGTGTAGCTGTGGTGTTCTGCATGCATATACATATAGAGATATACATACATCACTGTACACGCAACACACACACACACACACACACACACACACACACACCACACACACGACACACACACACAGACACACAAGAAAGCACGACACAGAGAGAGAGCAAGAGAGAGAGAGAGAGAGAGAGAGAAGAGAGAAGAGAGAGAGAGAGAGGAGAGAGAGAGAGAGAGAGAGAGAGAGAGAGAGAGAGAGAGCAACCGACGACCTACGAACAAGTCACACAAACACACATTCACACTAGCAGATAGACACATACACACACACATACACACACACATATTCGCTCTTCATATCTTTTTTCTCTCCTCTTTTCCCGTTTTTTTCTATTTTTATTTATTCTCTTTTTCTTCTTCATCTTCTTCCTCTTTCTTCCTTACTTTCCTTCTTCCTTCTTTCTTCTTCTTCCTCTAATTTCTTTCTTTCGTACATATTCTTCTACTTTTCATCTTTATCTCCGTCATCTTCCTCCTCCTCTTCATAGTCATCCTCATCACCGCTTCACTGTGAAGTTAACCCTCCCTTTACAGCACCGCCATAAAACACGGTGAAGCGAACGATTCCGTTTCACTTCCTTATGACTTCTTTCCGTTTTACTTCAGATTAATACTTGCTATTTATAGAATGTAAGTGATTGGATTATTAACAATATGATTATATATATTTTTATTAGATTCGATGTTATTAACAGGAAAAAACGAGAGAATTTGATGGTGGGGATAGCATTCTGGAGCGAAAATGCGACAGTCTTTTGTTTTTTATTTATTTTGTTTTTCTTATTATATCGAGCCAATAGAAACAGGTCTTCTCCGGATCCTTTATTCTGATTGGCTGAAAGAAAATTGCCGTTACCCCCAACGCCCTCACTTAATAGCCAAGAATATTTATGGCCGCAGATCAGGTTAATGAACGCCTTATGAAGTATATCAAATTAGGGAATTTAGTCTTTGGCTTCGATTACGTAAAACAAGGGAAAAATGGCGGGAAAATTGACTTACGTGTGGAACGAGTATTTAAAGCGGAGTCCATGTTTGATTTATGGGTTTCTGACTTTGACGGTTAGATTGGCGTGTGGGATCTATAATGTTTATCTTAGTTTTGTGTTTTATTCATTTTTAGTTATTGTCATTGCTTTGATTATTGTTATTGTTATTATTATTGTTATTATTATTATTATTATTATTATTATCATTATTATTGTCATTATTATTATCATTATTGTTATTAATGTTGTTTTGTTATTGTTATTATTTTTATTAAGGTTATTATTGTTGTTATTGTCATTACTATCATTATTGTTAGTATCTACTTTATTATCATCATTTTTATTATCATCATAATGATTATAATAGTAATAATGAATATAATAGTTATTTTATTATTGTTATTGTCGTTCTTATTTATGCTTTTGTCATTGTTATTATCATTTACCTACAGCTGAATTTTCTTAGAATCTTAGAAGGAAGTAGTTTTGTTTCCTGTAAAAGAAGATCGTTATAGGAGTTTCAAACAAGATATAACCACAGAAAACTTTTCAAATTATCGGTTATTATAATTTCGAAGAAATTCGGGATAATTTTACGCACTTGTACGCATACACACACGCGCGTGCGCGCGCACACGCACCACGCACACACACACACACACACACACACACACACACACACACACCACACACACACACACACACACACACAGCACACACACACACACACACACACACACACATTAACATGTGCACAGAACCATGAATGTTATAGAAAATAACATAAAAGTAAGTTCATCTGTAGAGTACCCATTCCTAGAAATTCTAATCATAATCATTTCTTTTTTTTAATTACATGAACTGTCCAGCTTAAATTATTCCATAGCTGACCGTCAGTTCGTCATGCATCAGTTCACCTATAAATCTTCTTTAAAAAATATAAATGTAGAAAAATGAAGGTACACTTAGACATAAAGCGATAGTGAGATAAAGATGATGTATATGTGCTCCTGCGTGTGGGTACGTGTTTCATCAGAAAGGTACAGTTTAAGAGAAGAGGTAAAGTTCTGGGTTATAATACAATATTATATAGAGATAATATATATACATATTATGAAGAGAGAGAGAGAGAGAAGAGAGAGAGGGAGAGAGAGAGAGAGAAGAGAAGAAGAGAGAGAGAGAGAGAGGAGAGGGAAAAAGGGAGAGGGGGAGAGGGGAGGAGGGGGAAAGGGAGAAAAAGGGAGAGAGGAAGAAGGAAAGGAGGGAAAAAGGGGGAGGGAGAGGGGAGAGGGAGAGGGAGAGGGAGAAGGAGAGGGAAAGGGATAGGAGAGGGAAAGGATAAGGGAGAGAAGGGGAGAGGGAGCGAGAGGGGAGCGAAGGAAAGAGGGGGAGAGGAGGAGAGAAAAGAGGAAGGAGCGGAGGAATAGGGGAAGGAGAGGAAGAGAGAAAGAAAGAAAGGAAAGAAAATCTGCCTTCCCTCCTCCTCTGTCTTCCCTTCCACACTCTCCTCATCATCCACACCACTCTTCTTCTCACCTCCTCCACCTCCCATTATTCCCCCCCTCTCTCTCTCCCTCCTTCCCCCTCCCCCTGGAAATACCCCCAAAAGAAAGAGAAGAGAAGAAGAAACATAATGAACACGAGCTTTGCCATTTCCACACGTCGATGGGACCTTGTTTACATGTGTATCAGGGACGGGGCCGGTCAAGCTAGCGGTACCTGAGCGATCCAGGTACTTTGCGCTACAATTTAGCGGCTTTGTAGAGTGGACTGTCTACTCCTTGACCTCTATTTTTTATTGTATATTTTATTTTTTGTTTTTTATTTCTTTTTTGGAGGGTGTTCGGGGAAGTAGCTGTTTAATGGTGGGTAATAATCATAAAAAATGTAGATAGGAGTTTAAACGAACGCTTGGCACAATAATATTAATAATAATGATAATTACTATTATTTATTATTATTATTTTGTTAGCAAGAATAGCATCTTCATATTCTTTTTTTTCACTATTTCACACCCTGACCATCCTCATTTCTGGGAATATATCGAAAGGCTTTGATTAATGTAATAAAATTCCGCGCCATAACTCGACCAGTCTCGCCGAGCTTGTCCGCGGAACCGGTCTGGAACATCTCGACCCGTGCCCTTGACAGTGACTTTGGCCTCGGCGCCAGACATCGCTCGCAGGCCTTTCGTCTCGCAAGATAATTGTAAGCAACTTCACTGTACTGTTATCTTATATTGGTTTTATAATTAACGTATTTACAGTCTGAATATTTATTTTAGGTGGTTTGAGTAATGTTTTTGGCATTGAGTTTTGTATGGTCGAAAGCAGATATTAATAAGCATCTGGACACGTTATGTTACGTCACGAGATTGGAGTTCGTGAACGCGGCCTCGAGACTTTGCGTTCAGTGACTCACCGCAGGGAGGTCGGCGGATAGGGCGCGTGACCTGTCCTCTCGCCCTTTCTCTCTCTTCCTTTCGTCTTCTTCCTCCTCCTTCCTCCTCTCTTTGATCTTTTCTTTCTCTTCTCTTCTTTCTCCTTCCTCCTCTTTCCTCTCTCCGACACTTTTCTATCTATCAACTACACCACACACGCACGCACACACGCACGCACGCCACGCACGCAACGCACGCACGCATGCACGACCAACACACACACCACAACACCACACACACACACACACACCACACACAGCACACACAAACACACACACACACAACACACACACCACCACACACACACACACACATTAATGTGTGTGTATGTATAAAACTATCATATATATATATATACGCTATACTAGTATATATACTATACATTTGTTTATGTTATATATGTAGTACAATGTAATATATATATAATACAATAATAATATATACTATATAAATATATATAATATAGTATGTTAATATATTATATTTATATATATATAATATATATATCATTATATATATAAGCTATAGTATAAATATATATATACTACATATATATACATATATATATATACTTATATATACTATTACATTATATATAATATAAAATATAATATCCATATAATATATATATATATACAATATATATATATATATATATATAGTATATATATATATTCACTATATATATATACATGTATATATATACTTAATTTATTCGCCCTCTTTCCATTATCTTTATTCCTCCTGCCATACCCTGCCTCTTCTCGTATTTATACGGTGAGTCTCTGTCTCGTCTATTAATCTTCCTTCTTTTTCCTCTCTTCCCATCCTCTTATTCGGGCCACAGTCAACCCCTACCCCCCTCTCCCCACCACCCCTTCCCCTACTTCCTACTTCGCCCCCCTACTCCTCTCCTCTCCCCCCCCCCATTCCATCCATCGCCGTCCACGGAACGTTGGAGAGAAGAAAAAAAGGAAAGAAACTATTAGAAGAAGAAATAAAAGATAGAGAGTCGACGGGGATAGTACGCATGTTTTTCCTGTCTCTGCTTTCACTCTGCTTGTTCCTGCGGTCTCTGTCCTGCATTCTTGCCTCTTTTCGTATCTCTCTTGTTTTATCGGTTTTTTGGTATTTTCTTACTATTTTATGTTTCGCTCTCACTGTTGCGGTCTGGTTGTAATTTGCCATTCGCTCTTCGTTGCTTCCTTCTTGTTTTTGTCTTTGTTCCTCTCTTCTCTCTCTTTCTCACTCTTTCTCTCTTTCTCTCTTTCCTCTCTTCTCTATTCCTCTCTCCTCTCTCTCTCTCTCTCTTCTCTCTTCTCTCTCTCTCTCTTCTCTCCTCTCTCTCTCTCTCTCTCTCCTTCTCTCATCTCTCTCTTTCTCTCTTTTTCTCTCTCTTTCTCTCTCTCTCTCTCTCCTCTATCTCTACTCTCTCTCTCTCTTCTCCTCTCTCTCTCCTCTCTTCTCTCTCTCTCTCTCTCTCTCTCATCCTCTTTCTCTCTGTTTTCTCTCTCTTTCTCTCTCTCTCTCTCTCTCTCTCTCTCTCTCTCTCTCTCTCTCTCTCTCTCTCTCTCTCCTCTCTGCTCGTCTTCTCTCTCTCATCATCTCTCTCCTTCTCTATTCTTTCTCTCTCATCTCCCCATGATCTGGCCACTCCTTTTCCGACCGCTGGCCACTCCTCTCTGTAGGGGCCACTCCTTCTCCCTTAAAGAAATCCCAATCTGTGCCCCTCCACCCAACTCTGTCTCCCATCTCTCTGTCTCCCTTTCCTGTCTTTTTCTCTTTCCCCCATTCGTTTCTTTTCTCGCTCTTTCCATTTCTTCTATCTCCTTTCTGTCTTCTCTCTTCCCCTTTCGTTTTTCTCCTCTTTCCATTTCTTTCTAGATCTCCCTTCCTTGTCTTTTTCTCTTCACCCTTCGATCTTTCTCTTCTTTTCCATGCTCCCGTTCTGTCTCCCTTTCCTTGTCTTTTCTCTTCCCCCTTTCGTACTTTCTTCTTACTTCCATCTCTTCTATCTCCCTTTCCTTGCTCTTTTCTCTTTTCCCCCTTTCGTCTTTTCTCTTCTTTCCATCTCTTCTAATCTCCCTTTCCTTGTACTTCTCTCTTCCCCCTATTCGAGTCTTTCATCCTCTTCACCACTCTTTCTTGCTCCCATTTTCAGTCTCATTCCGTGTGGCTCTGTAGTTATCCCGTTTCACTCTCTTACTCTTTTTCCCTTCTTCCACTTCTCTCCATCTGAGGTTCTCTGCCCCCTCCCCATCCCGTTTTTTTTCTCTCTTTCTGTGATTTCGCTCTCGTGGGTTTTTGTTCCTCTCCTCTCTCTCTCATCTCTCGTCTCCTCTCTCCTCTCTCTCTGCTCCTCTTCTCTTCTCTCTCTCCTCTCTCTCTCTCTCTCTCTCTCTCTCTCTCTCTTCTCTCTGCTCTGTCATGTCTCTCTCTCTCTCTCTCTCTCTCTCTCTCCTCTCTTCTCTCTTCTCTCTCTCTCTCTCTCTCTCTCTCTCTCTCTCTCTCTCTCTCTCTCTCTCTGTCTTCTCATCCCCTCATCCCTCCCCTCCCTCCCCCCTCCCCCCTCTCCTCCTCTCTCTCTTTTTTCATCTCCCTCTCCTCTGTCTCCTTTTTACCAGAATCTCTCCTGTCACCGATTTGAAGGCGTACTTTATCTCGGCCGCTTTGCTATGTTGCTTCTCCCACGACGACCACGGGCTTGTTTTTTGTCGTTGTTTTGTTTCTCTCGTTTTTGTTGTAATTCCCTCTCTTTCTCGCTTTCGTTCTCTTCTTTTTCTCTTTTGTCTGTCTGGGTGTTGTCTCTTTTTAATTTTTTAATTTTTTTCTCTTTCTTTCTTTCTTGTCCTGTCTGTCTCTGTCATCTGTGTCTCTTGTCTCTGTCTCTCTCTTCTCTCGTCTCTTCTCTCTCTCTCTCGTCTCTCTCTCTCTCTCTCTCTCTCTCTCTCTCTCTCTCTACTCTCGTCTCTCTCTCTCTCCCTCTCTCTCTCTCTCTGCTCTTCTCCCCTCTCTCTCTCTCCTACCATTCCCTTTTTTAGAACTAGCGCTTTCCTCCCCTCCTTTCCTTCCCCCTCATCCTTCTAGCTCCTCTTTTATCCTTTCGACTTGTCCTTTTCCCTCTCTGTCCCTCCCTCTCTTTCTCTCCCTCTTTTTATCTTCATTGTTCCATCTCTCCCTCCCCTCTGCCAAGAGTGTACTAGATAAATCCTGCATGCAAACACTCACAGCCGAAATGGGGCGCAACTATTCAAAACCACTGCATTTCCTCCAAGACTTATTTTCCTTTCTGCAATCGCTCTAATGTCATATATTGTGCGAGTCGTTCGTTCTTGTTTTGCCAAGTCGCGGGGGAGGAAAAGTCCGATGTGAACTGTTTGTGCATGGACGGGCTGGGTGTGGATTTGGTTTGTGCTTCATTATTCCACTGTAACGTACGTTCATGACGCGTCATAGTTACGTTCATACACTCATAGTGTCACGTTCCAAGCATTTCCTTAGTTTACGTCATGAACATCTACTTAGTATGTTTTCATTTACACTCATAGTACGTGTTTCATACACTCATAGTTACGTTCAGGACACTCATAGTATATGTTCATTCACGTCATACTTCCGTTTCAATACACTCACACTTACGCTTCATAACTTCGATTATCGTTTAACGTCGATACGCTCTTATTACGTTCATAACACTCATACTTACGTTCATACTCATCTTACCGTCTATTACACTCATACTTGCACGTTCGATACAACCCATACTTTACGCTCATTAGCACTCACTGACGTTACGTTCATACGCTCTTAGTTACGTTCATACACTCATAGTTACGTTCATACGCCATAGTTTGATGTTCATACCACTTCATAACTTACGTTCACGTGCGCTCATACTTTTACACTTGGATTAACAATTTACACTTACCCCCCCCCTTTACACTAATACCATCACAATTTACACCTTACACTACCACAAAAGTCACATAATTAATACAATTTACCAGC
>NW_020870944.1:270117-272617 GCF_003789085.1 Penaeus vannamei
CTACTCTTTACTCCCCTCCTTCTTTCCATCTTTCTCCCTCCTTTCCTCCATTTTTTTCCCTTCCCCTTTACCCTTCTGCATTGCATCTTTCTCTTTCCCTCTTTCCTTCCTCCCCCTCCCTCCCCTATCTCTCCCATCTTTCTCCCCCTCCTCCCCAAAATTCTCTCTAAATCGCTCTCCTCTTTAAGCTTTTCCCTTTTCCTCTATCTCTCTCTTCCCCAATCTCAGTGGTTCCTACCCCAAGCCCACTCCCTTCCCTTCAGGTCCCCTCCTTTTCCCCCTCGCCCTTCTTCCCCCCTCAAGACCTCCTCCTTCCTTTCACCTTCATCCTTACCCCTTAGAACCCTCCCCCTTCCCTTTCCTTCCTCCTCTTTCCCCCTCCTCCTCCTCCTCCTCCTCTCCTTCCCTTCCCCTCCTCCTCCCCCATCCTTCCTCCTTCCCGCTCCTCCTCCTCCTCCTCCTCCTCCTTCCCGCTCCTCCTCCTTCCCTCTCCCCCCCTCCTCCTCCTTCCCCCCTCCTCCTCCTCATTCCCCCTCCTCTCCTCCTCCTCCTCCTCCTTCCCCCTCCTTCTCCTCCTTCTTCTTCAGCCTCTCAAATCCTTGTTGGACATAGGCCTATCCCAATCTGCCGCCCCCTCCGTCGGTCCTGTGCCAGTCGTGCAGCACAGGAGGAAAAAAGGGGCGTATCCCACTGTGGGTTGGTGAGGGTGGGCGTGGTCTTCTGAAATCTCTGACTCGGTCTTTTTCAACATCGTTTGTCCTTGTTGGTTTTGCTTGAGTCATCCTCGATCCTAGCGAACCCCGTCAACTCTCTGTAAGGTGTCACATCCCTTATCACCCTCTTCAATTTCCTACCCTTTGTCCCTCTCATGAGCTCCCCCATTCACCCTTACCCCCTAATTTCCTACCCTTTCTCCCCCCTCAGGAGCTTCCCTCTTCTCCCCTTTACTCCTCGTGACCTCCCTCTCCCCCTCGCCCTCCTTTCCCCCCTAGGACCTCTCCCTTCCCCTTTTCTCCCCCTCAGATCTCTCCCATTCCCTCTCAGTTTCCCTCCCTCCTTACACCCCCCGGACCTCTCCCACCCCCTCCTTGCCCCCACCTCCCCCATTCCCCCTTACCCCTCAGGACCTCTCCCATTCCCCTTTACTCCTCGCGACCCCCCTCTGCCCCTCCCCTTCTTTCGCCCCAGAACCTCCCCTATTCCCTCCTTACCCCCCCCCCCAGGACCTCTCCCATTCCCCTTTACCCCTTGCGATCTCTCTCCTCCCCCTCGCCCTCCTTTCCCCCCCAGGACCTCTCCCCCCCCAACCTCTCCCATTCTCCCTTCTCCCCCTCAGGACCTCTCCCATTCCCCTTACCCCTCCGACCCCCCCTTTCCCCCTCACCTTCCTTTCCCCTCCCCCTCCTCCCCCCCCCCAGGATCTCCCCCATTCCCCTCCACCCCCAGCTTCCTCCCCCTCCCCCCCCCCCCCCCCCCCCCACCTGTGTCATCCCGAAGGCCTTGTAATCCCCTGTGATAATGCTCATGCTAATAGTTCTCTTAATTATTCTGCTTGTGACGCATGAATAGTGCATGACGTCCAGGAAGGAGACGGAAATAAGGAGAAGGAGAGAAAGAAGAAAGATGAAAGACAAGAAAAAAGCGGATAGACAGATAAAGCAATAAACAGATGGATGATGAGAGAGACATAAATAAAATACTGTAGACTAGAGATAGACGGATTTATAGAGATAGATTAATAGATAGATAAACAAATATATTGATATATAGATAAGCAGACTAATAAACAGACAGATAGTGTGTATAAAGAAGAGAGAGAGAGAGAGAGAAGAGAGAGAATGAGAGAGAGAGAGAGAGAGAGAGAGAGAGAGAGAGAGAGATTTTCGATTCTCCTCTCTCCCTCTTTTAATCCCACTTATCCCCCTCCCTTATCCTCCATTGTTATCCATTCCCCGTCCTATCCTCCCCCACCCCTTACCTAACCCCATCCTCCCTTTCCTCCCCACCCACCCCATCCACGCCTATATTACCCACCCCTTACCCTTCCCCCACCCTTCCCTTCCCCACCCACCCTCCCCTTCCTCCCACCCACCCACACTTAACCCTTCCTCGCCCCTAACCCTACACCCATACCCTCCTCTTCCTCAACCCACCCATACCCACCCCTACCCACCCTCCCCTTCCCCCACCCACCCATACCCACCCTTACCACCCTCTCCTTCCTCACACCAACCCTCCCCTTCGCCACACCCACCCCACCCACCAATCCCTTCCTCCCACCCACCCCACCCTACCCACCCTCTCCTTCCCCACACCTACCCTCCCCTTCCCCCCCCCCTACGCCCACCCTTACCCAGCCCTCCGTTTCCGATTTTAAGAGCCGCGTTGTATAGGCTATGCAAATGACATCGCCGCCCGCACGCCCCGCTCGACTGTCACTCGGGATGATACAGTAAGCTAGGTGAGGAGAGGGAGATAAAGGAGGAAGAGAGAGGAAGGA
>NW_020870944.1:282617-292617 GCF_003789085.1 Penaeus vannamei
ACTGCTGCTAGCTCTACTACCGACAATCATTATAACAATAATAACAGGTAATAACAATAACAAAAAAGAAGACAATCCTTCAGTTATCTTACTCCTTTACTTCTTCGTTATTAGATTTATTAACACGCACGAGATACGAGCAAGACAAACATGAAGTCACGTTTGGTAAATAGAAAGTTCTTAAAAGGAAAAAAAGAAAAAAGAAAAAAAGAAAAAAAAATACACTCAAAACACACACACACAGTATCCACTTATTCACTCACACACACGCGCGCGCACACACTCACTCATCCACTCATAGACACACAGCACGAGCACGCAGACACACACACGTACTCTCTCTCATACATACATACATACACACATACAGACATACATACATCTCTCTCTCTCTATCATCACACACACATACACACAAACATACACATCACACAACACACACACACACACACATACACATTCACACACACACACACACACCACACACACACACCACACACAACACACACACACACACACACACACACACACACACACACACACACATCACTCACTCTCTCTCACACAAAAAATACTCACATAAGCAAACATACAAACAAACACACACACACACACACACACACACACACACACACACACACAGCACACACAACACACACACGTACTCACGCACACACAAACATACAACACACACACACACACACACACACACACACATACACATTCACACAAACACACACACACACACACAAACACACACGACATTCACACACACCTGTCTCGCCCGGAGTTTAATCCACACAAGCTTTCATCTGCTCTGTCCCACTTGCGCCACCTGCCACTCAGTTCATGACCTTTGAGTTGTCAAGAGAACCATCTGGCGCCTTAAAGATTTGTTTAATTTTCTCTATTTTTTTTTTTTTTTTTTTTATCATTCTTTCATTTCATTTCATGTCTTTGTTTACTTTTTTATTTTTATTTTCATTCATTTTTTTTTTTGGGGGGGGGAAGTTGTTGGTCCAATTATTTTATCTCTTATATTCTTTATTATATTTCTGTTTGTCTTTCTTACTTTCTTTTTTTCTCTCTTTCTTCTGCCAGTCACTTCTCTGTCATGTTTTTATTCTGTTGTTTGTTTTGTTTATATTTTTTGTTATCTGTTATCATTTCATTATTCTTCGCTTGCATATAGCTTCTTAATTATTCGTTATCTATCTGTCATCCGTTTGCTATCTATCCGTCATCTATTTTCTACCTATCTATCTTTTATTTCTTTGTCATCTGTTTTCTATCTATGTTATCTATTTTTCATTTACCTGTAATTTCTTTGTCATCTATCCGCTATCTATCCTTTATCTATCTGTCATTTTGCTATCTATCCGTCATCTATTTTGCACCTATCCTTATCTATCTGTCATCTGTTGCTATCTACCCGTTATCTATTTGTCCCCAATCTGTTATCAATCTGTTTTCTATCTATCCATTATCTATTTTCCACCTATCCTTTATCGTTGCTATCTACCCGTTATCTATCCATATTCTATTTGTCCCCAATCTGTTATCAATCTGTTTTCTATCTATCCATTATCTATTTTCCACCTATCCTTTATCTATCCCCCGCGAGAGGAACGACCCTTGGGCGTCGTCACGTGACCTTGGGCGTCCTTTCCCACGTGATCAATTGCAGCTGCAACTCATCCGATTGTCATTTGGGCTTATTATGTCTTATTTCATACATCGCTTTTTCAATCAACATTTTCATGCGCTGTCATTGCATTTTTTTTTTTTCTTTTTCTCTCTTTTCTTTCTTTCTCTTTTTTTTTATTGAATTTCCTCTCTTACTCTTCCTTTCTTCGACTTTCTTTTTTTTATTGTTGTGTTATTCTGCTTGTCATTCTCTCTTGACCTTTCTGTGTTCGATGTTTTAATTTCCGTCTTCCTTATTCTTTCTTTCTTTCTTTTTTTCTTTCTCTCCATCTTTCTCTCTCTCTTTCTTTCTTCTCTCTCTCTTTCTTTCTTTCTCTCTCTTTCTCTCTCTCTCTTCTCTCTCTCTTCTCTCTCTCTCTCTCTCTCTCTCTCTCTCTCTCTCTCTCTCTCTTTCTCTCTCTCTCTCTTTCTCTCTCTTACTCTCTCTCTCTCTTACTTTCTCTCTCTTCTCTCTTTCTCTCTCTCTTACTCTTTCTCTCTCTCTTACTCTTTCTCTCTCTCTCTCTACTCTTTCTCTCTCTCTTCTCTACTCTCTCTCTCTCTCTTTCTCTTCCTACTCTTTCTCTCTTTCTCTCTCCTCTCTCTCCCCTTCCCCCCCTTCCCCCCTCCTCCCTCTCTCTCTCCTCCCCCTCTTCCCTCCCTCTCCCTTTCTTTTACCATCTTTCAAATCAAACGAAAATTCATTATCGCTCCGCATTCCCTTCCACTTCCCTCTCCGCATTTCCCTGGAGCCTTTAATCATTTCATTTAAGTATTTAATTATTCTCGAGCATTTCCAGAAGGATGCATTTCACAGAATAATTTCCGTCTGTGTGTCTGTCTTCCTCTGACCTTTTCCTCCCTCGCCTCCCTCGGCCTTTCTCCTGCCCTTAACCCTTACCCTTTCCTCCCCTTCTCCCCCTCCCTTTCCTCCCCTTCTCCCCCCCCCTCCCTTTCCTCTCCTATCTTCCCCTTCTCCCTCTCTCAGCTTCCCCTTTTATTTTCTCCCTCTCCCTCCTCCCTCCTTATCTTTCCTCTACTTCCTCCACTTTTATCCTCTCTCTCCCTACTCCTCTTTATCCTCCCTCTCCCTCTCCTCCTTTTATCCTCTTCCTCCTCTTCCTACCCTTTTATCCCCCCTCTCCCTCCTCTCCCTTTCTCCCCTTTATCCATCTCTCTTTAGTCCCTTTCTATCCCTTCCTCCCTTCCCTCCTCCAATTTTATCTTCCCTCTCCCTCCTCTCCATTTATCCTCTTCCTCCTCCTCTCTCCCTTTCATCCCCTTCCTCCTCTTCCTCCTCCTCCTCCCTCCCCACTTCTCGACCTCCTTGACCAAAAGGAAATTAAAAAGAAAAAAAAAAAACTTCTCCCTCCCAACTACAGCCTTCGTGTGACACAGAAAATAAGAGAGAAAAAGAAAAAAGAAAATGTAAGAAAAAAACGAAAAGTGCAAAGAGAAAAAAAAAAGAAAATGTAAAAAAAGAAAAAAACAACACGAAAAGTGCAGAGAAAAAGAAAAAAGAAAATGCAAAAAAAAAAACAAAACAAAAAATACAAAAGAAAAAAGAAAAAAGAAAACAAAAAAAAATGCAAAGAGAAAAAATAAAAAAAAAAAAAAATGCAAAAAAAAAAAAAAAAAAAAAAAAAATCTGCAAAGGGAAGGTCCCAGTAGCAGCCGCCCCCATCCACCCCCCCCGGGCCGCCCTTAGCACAGGTAGTGGGTACAGGGCCACTGGGTCGCCACCCGAATCCAACCCGGAGGTATGAGGGGTCGTAACTCCGGGTTGTGTAGCGTCACTTCCTCTCCGGTGATCTTGGTGATGGGCTTATGAAGGGGGGGGGGTGAGGAGGGGGAAGGGGAAGGGGAGGGAAGAGGAAGGGAGGGAGAGGAGAGAGAAAGAGGATGGGGAGATGAGGGGGGGGGAAGAGGAGGGGAGGGAAAAGAGGATGGGGAGATGGGGGAGAGGAAGGAGAGAGGGGAAAGAGGAGTGGGAGAGTAAGGGTAAGAATAAGGAGAGGGAGGGAGGGAAAAGGGAGGAGGAGGAAAAGGGGGAAGGAGAAGAGAGGGAGGGAGGAGAAGGGAAAGAAGGTAAAAAAAAAGGGTATACGGAGCTAAGACCCCCGAGATTGAAAAAGAAAATGAAAACTGAAAGAACAAGAAAGAACAGAACAGAACAAAGAGAAGACACGCTGAAGAACCGAAAAAGAGAGAGAGAGAGAGAGAGAGAGAGAGAGAGAGAGAGAGAGAGAGAGAGAAGAGAGAGAGAGAGAGAGAGAGAGAGAGAGAGAGAGAGAGAGAGAGAGAGAGAGAGAGAGAGAGAGAGAGAGAGAGAGAGAGAGAGAGAGAGAGAGAGAGAGAGGAGAGAGACGAGTACCGTCCCCGTATACATAATCCACGACCAACGAGAGCGCCCCTTCCGAGAGAGAGAGAGAGAGAGAAAAAAAAACTCAATCTCGCTGCATAAAAAAGGCACACGCACTCCCCGCCCGTAGACTCAATATGCAAATACCCACCAGCGAACACCCTCCCCACCCCACCCAGCGAACTCCCCCACCCCACCCAACCCCTGCAAATACCCAACCAGCGAACTCCCCCCACCCCACCCACCCATTCCACCCCCACCCACCCCACTCCACCCCACACTCCACCCCACACTCCCACCACCCGCCAGCCACCGCACCGCCGCAGATGGCTCCAAATGCCCATTCTTCCCCGCGCGACCGTGTAATCTTCCGAGCCAGATGGCACGTCGCGCCTCCAGCTGGGCAGGGGAGCCTCTCGCTGGCTCGTCCTGCACACGAGTCCCTTCGCCTTCGCCGCCGGGAGGGGAGGGAGAGGGAGGAAGGAGGGGAGGGAAGGAAGGGAGGAAGGAAGAGAAAAGGGAGGGTGGAAAAAGGGAGGGAGAATGGAGGGTGGAAGGGAAATAAAGGGGAAGGGAGGGAAGGGAGGGGAAGGGGTGGAAGAGGCAGAAAGGGGAATGGAGAAGGGAGATGGAGAGGGAAGGGGGAAGGGGTGGAAGGGAAGGGAGGGAAGGGAAGGGAAGAGAGGGGTGGAGGAGAAGAAAGGAGAAAGGGGGAGGGAAGGGAGGGGAAGAAATGGGAAGGAAGGGAGAGGTATGAGAAGTGAGGGGTGGAAGGGGAAGGGAAAGGAAGGGGGGAAGGGGAAAGGATGGGAGGAAAAAAAGTAAGGAAGGAGGGTGAAGGGAGGGACGAGATCGGACGAATGAAATGAAAGGAAGGGCATAGAGAGAGACTGAAAGGAGAGAATAGAGAAAAAGGTCATAAAGAGAAGAGCAAATACATACACAAAAAACAAAACAGGAGATGGAAAGAATCACAGCGACGAGAGAAAAGAAAATCCAAAAAGAATAAAAAAGAGAAAAACAGAAATAACGATAAGAACAACAACAAGCACGAGATAACCAATCAAACAAACCTACAAATATCCAAACAACAAATAATCACACAAACAACCAAACAAACACACAACACACAAACATACAAAAAATACAAAAACAAATAAACAAACAAACACACAAACAACAAAACAAACAAACAAACATCCAAACAACAAACAAACAGATCCGAGGAGGAGCCCGGGAAGGAATGGCTCTGGAAAGTACACCCCGACCTGACCACCCGAGCCCTCCCCCCCCCCCCCTTCACCCGTCTGTTATCTTCTCTCTCTCCTCCTCTTCCCCTTTATCGCTTCCCCTTCTCCCCCCCTCCCGTAGCTCCCCCCTCTCGTCACGCCCGCCCTGTGAAAGCCGCCCATGACGCCCACAAAACGCGATTAAATCCCGCCCATGTTGACATCTGTAGACGAGACTGTCATAGGGTGGGCGGAGGGGGGGGGAGAGGCGGGGTCACGGTGATTCCCGGCGGAGGTCAAAGGTCAAGCAGTCGTGCCAATCTCGGGCATTAGGGGGGAAGGGGGAAGGGAGAGTAAGAAGGGCGTGGTTTGTGTTAACAGGCCACGCCCATTCGTGCTCTTGGGGGTAGAGAGAAGGGAGAGAAGTGGGCGTGTCGTAAAAGCTTATCCGAGGGGACGCCACGCCTACCAAAGGGGTGACAAAAAAGGGAGATGAAAGAAGGGGAATAAAGAGGAGAAGGAGAAGGGAGAAAGAAGGAATTATATAAAAATCTGATGAAAAAACAGCAAAAAGAAGATAAAAAACGTATAGAACCAAAGGAGAGAAAAGAAAGAGGAGAAAAAAGAAATACGAAGAGAATGAGGAGGCGGAGAAGAAAGAGAAAGAGGAAGAGGAAGAGAGGAAGAGAGGGAGAGGGAGAAGAAGAGGAGGAGAACAAAGACGACGAAGAAGAAGAGGAGAAAGAGGAAGAGGAACAGAAAAAGACGAAGACGACGACGAAGAAGAAAAGAGGAGGAAAAGACAAAAAGAGGAAGAGGAGGAGAAGAGGGAAGGAGAAAGAGGAGGAAAAGGAGAACAAAGACGACGACGAAGAAGAAGAGGAAGAGGAAGAGGAGAAGGAGGAGGAGGAGGAGGAAGAGAGCGAGGAGGAGACTCAGGAGCGATCTGTATCTGTATGAGAGTTTCTCCTTGCTTCGCCACATGACCCACTAACAGAGTTGCACCTTCCCCCCACCCACCCCCCACCCCTCCCTTCCCCCCTCCCTCTACTCCCTACTCCCTGCCCCCCCCATACCCTCACGCCCTCACCTAATCACTCTCACTTGGTGGTGATGATGATGGTGATAGTGATGGTGATGATGATGATAATGATGATACTGATAGTGATAACGATGATGATTATGATGATAATGATTATAATGATATAGATGAAGATAGTGATAATGATAATGATGATGATGAAGATAGTGATAGTGATGATGATGATGATAATAATGATTATAATGATAATGATGATATAGATGAAGATAGTGATAATGATAATGATGATGATGAAGATAGTGATAGTGATGATGATGATGATAATAATGATAATGATATTGATAATCATAATCATACTGATGATTATGATGATAGTGATAATGATGATGATGATAATAATAACCGATAATGATGATGGTGATGACGAAGCTGATGGTGACGATGCTGATAATAATGATAATGATGGTGATGATCGCACGAAATTAGTAACTGGCCTTCAGAACCAAACTTGTCTCGGTATCACTTCAGGACGCAAGGTCTGGTTAGTTCACAAACAGACATGAAAATACCAGATACCATCTACGACTACAGCTCTTTCTGTCCGTGTGTCTGTTTGTGTGTTTGTATTTTTGTTTGTGTGTTTAAAAGTTTGTTTGTCTGGCTGGCTTCCTGCTGTCTCTTCTTCTCTTCATCTTCTCTCTCCCTATCCCTTTCTCTTTTCTTTTCTCCTTCTTTTCTTTTCTGTCTCCTTCTCGCTCTCTCTCCTTTTCTCCCCTATCCCTCCCTCCCTCCCCTCGCTTTCCTTTTCTTTTTCCCATCTTCTCCTTCTCCTTCCCTCAACCTCCCTCTCCCTCACCTTCCCCCCACCCCCATCCCATCTCCTTTCCCCTCCCCCTCTCCCTCACCTTATCCCACCCACCCACCCATCCCTCTCCTCATCTCCACCCCACCCCCATTCCCACCTCCTTCCCTACCACTCCCCGTCTCCCCTCCCTCTCTCCCCCCCAACCTAACCCCACCATTTCCGTCACCTTCTCCCACCCACCTCCCTCACCTCCACCCCCCCCCCAACCACCTCCTTCCCTACCACTCCCCGTCTCCCCTCCCCAACCTAACCCCCCCACACCTAAACCCCCCAACCCCCTCCCCAACCAGGCCCCCGTCATGCGCACAACACTAGCGCGCATGACCCGAAAGTGACACGCCCACCCCCGTGTAAAGCATCCCGCCCGCAACACAACCCTCCTGCAGAAGGTCTCGTTGCAATCTGCATAATGACTTCTGCAACGGGGCGAGCAAGCAACCCCGAGACACACCTCTGGAGGAGTGTAACGTGTGTCGGTGTGGGTGTGCGATGCGCAAACACACGACGCGGCGGAGGAGTATGTGATGGTGGGGAGGGGGTGTGGTGGGGGAGGGGAGGGAGGAGGAGTGGGGAGGAGGAGGTGGAGGGAGGAGGTGGTGGGGGAGGGAGAGGGAGGAGGAGGTGGGGAGGAGGAGGTGGGGGAGGAGGAGGTGGGGGGGGAGGAGGAGGAGGGAGGTGGGGGAGGAGGAGTATGTGCTGGTGGGGAGGAGGAGGAGGGAGGAGGTGGGGGAGGAGAGAAGGGGAGGGGGGGAGGAGGAGGAGAAGGCGGTGGTGGTGGTGGGGGGGGGAAGGAGGAGGAGGTGGAGGAGGAGGAGGAGGAGGAGGAGGTGGAGGAGGAGAAGAAGAAGGTGGTGGTGGTGGTGGGGGGGGAGGAGGAGGAGGATGGG
This sequence comes from Penaeus vannamei, assembly GCF_003789085.1. NCBI lineage: Eukaryota > Metazoa > Arthropoda > Malacostraca > Decapoda > Penaeidae > Penaeus > Penaeus vannamei. The sequence continues at coordinate 290,689 of NW_020870944.1, forward strand.
GAGAAGGAAGAGAAGGAGGAGTAAGAGAGGAGGAATTATATATATATATATAATATATATAATATATATATATATATATATATATATATATATATATATATATATATATAGTACACACACACAAATAACATTTAATATATTTAATAGTAATAATAATAAAATAATAATAATAATACAATAATAATAACAATATAATAATAATAATAATAATGAAAATAAAAACATTAACAAAAATATAAATGATGATGATAATAACAACAACAGCAACAATAATAATAATAATACAACTATAACAATAACAAAACTAATAACAACAATAATAACTCCCATTATCAAAGTCCCTTCTTTACGAGGAAATTGAACGAGCTGTCAACTGCACCAGGAACAGAACTCAACATTCTATTTGGCGGTCATAAAGCGTCACAGGTCAACCCAGGGCGATAAGGAGCCGCGCGGAATCTCAGGTCAACTTGCGGGCGGGGGTCACGGTGCGTGTGAGAGGGAAGGGGTAAAGAGAGGGGCAGTGGGAGGGGGGGAAGGGAGGGAGGGACGGAGGGAGGGAGGGAGGGAGGGAGGGCGAGTTTGATGGGAGGGAGGAAGGGGGGAGGGAGGGAAGGAAGGGAGGGAGAGAGGGAAAGGGAGAGTTTGAAGGAGGGGGAGGGATGGAGGGGAGAGAGGGAGGAGGAGGAGGGAGGGAGGGAGTTTGAAGGAAGAGGGGGAGATGGAGGGAGGGAAGGAAGGGAGAGAGGGAAAGGGAGAGTTAAGGAGGGGGAGGGATGAGGGGAGAGAGGAGGGAGGGGAGAGGGGGGGGGAGGGAAGGAGGGAAGGATGGAGAGAGAGAGAGAGAGAGAGAGAGGAGAGAGAGAGAGAGAGAGAGAGAGAGAGAGAGAGAGAGAGATGAGAGAGAGAGAGAGAAAAAGGAAAAAAAATATTTTCTTCTACTTTTTATATACTACTCACCTTTTTCGTTTCGTCTCCCCTTCTCCATTCGTCTCTCGCTTACTTTCTCTAATCTCAAATTGCCTTCTGCACTCCCCCCCCCACGATCACAACCCCCTCTCCTCCCTAGCGCTATATCACCACCCCATCCCCTCCCTCACCCCTATACCCCTTCTTCCCCCTTTCCCATCCATCTGTACAGCCTCTCCCCACCCCTTCGTACCTCCAACCCCCTCTCCATCCCCATATCTCTTGTCCCTCCTCCCTTACCCACTCCTTCCTACCTATCCCACCTCCACTACCTCTCCCCCCTCCATTTCCTTCCCCCCTCCTTCCCACCCATCCCCCACCTCCCCTACCCCTCTCCCCCTTCCCTACCCTTCTCCCCCCTCCTCTACCCCTTCTCCCTACCTCTCCCCATCTCCCCTCTTCCCTACCTCTTCCCCATTTCCTCTCTCCCCTCTCCCTACCTCTCTTCCCTCTCCCCCCTCACCTCTCGCAAGATGGCTTTTCCTAATGCTAATAAGATTGCGGACTGACACTCTCCCTTGCGGATTGCGAAATCGGGGCTGGGAACCTCTTGGCATAACAACATTCTTTTTCACATTTTGGCTTTTGGGGCAGAGAAGACGAAAGGTTTAAATGATTGGTTGGCTTCATATAAAAGAGAAGAAGAAGAAAAAAATCATTTTGTCTTCCTTTTATGCGCTGTTTCTGTTTTTCAAAAGGCTGAAATGATTGGTTGGCTTCATATAAAAGGGAAGAAGAAAAAAATAATTTTGTCTTCCTTTTATGTGTTGTTGTTGTTGTTTTTCTGTTTTTCAAAAGGCATAAAGACGAAAGGCTTAAATGATCGGTTTGCTTCATATAAAAGAGAAGAAGAAAAATTAATTTTGTCTTCCTTTTATGCGTTTTTTGTTGTTGTTGTTTCTCTGTTTTTCAAAAGGCTTAAATGATCGGTTGGCTTCATATAAAAGAGAAGAAGAAAAA
>NW_020870944.1:297617-307617 GCF_003789085.1 Penaeus vannamei
AGAAATTATATCTCTAATATATGTCTATAAATTATATCTCTATACATCTATTAACCATATCTCTAATAAATCTCTAGAAATCAAATCTCTAATATATCTAGAAATTATATATCTAATATATCTCTAGAAATTATATCTCTAATATACCTAAAAATATATCTCTAACATATCTCTAGAAATCTACGGATCCTAACGCCACATTCCACTCACGTGCCACGCCAAGAAGAGAAAGAAAAGAGAAAGAGAAAGAGAGAGAGAGAGAAAAAAAAAAAGAAACAATAAAACCGGTGCAGCAGGCATTCATTCGATTAATGAGTGCCATCGGATTCCCTCACGCCCTCACAATCCCCCGTCCGCGCCCGTTCTCACCCACTCATGAGGCACCTATTGTGTGAGCGAATTAACGCAAGACAAGTCGACCACACCCTCATAACAACTCACCCCCCCCCCACCCACACATGCCTTCCCCTCACCCCCTTCCTTCCTCCTCTCCCTCATCATCCCCCTCCTCCCTTCCTCCCGCCTCTCTCACCCTTCCCCGCCCCCCTTCCTCCCGTCCCCCCTCCCCCTTCCCCCTCCTTCCTCCTCCCCTCCCCCCTTCCCCCTCACCCCCTTCATCCTCATCCCCGTCACCCCTCACCTCCTTCCCCCCTCACCCTCCATCCCTCACCTCCATCCCCCCTCACCCCTTCCTTCCCCTCCGCCCCTCCGACCCCCCCTCCTTCTACTCTCTCGCCAGTGTTACCACATCCCCGCGATTTCCCCGGTGATGCATTTCCCACGGCGCGCGCGCGCGGTCACTCTCGCTCTCGCCGCCCGCAAAAAAAAAAAAAAATCCCTTGAAACTATCATCTCGATCTGAAGGAAAAGCTAATGATAAACGAGAAACAGATAAATGAATATATACGAATTATCCAAAGAAACAAAAAAAAAAAAAAAAAAAAACAGCTCAAAAGTCACGATCTGAAGTAAACACTAAACGTAAACAACAAACAGATAAATGAATATATACGAACCATCCAAACGAAAAAAAAAAAAAAAAAAAAGCAAGATATATATTATGAATAATAAAAAAATTAAATAATAATAATGAAAAAAAATGAAAATTCAACGATCGTAAATTGGCAACACTGCGAGGCGGCGGCGAGTGCGCGCTTCTCGAATCGTCTTTGTTTTGACCGGCGATGGCGATGGAGGCGGCGGCGGCGGCGGACTTTCACTAAGGACTTATCGCCGCGGACTTTCACAAGGGACTTTCACGGCCCGCAGTCCCTATGCCGCGACGTAATGCCGGCCTTTTGCACATACACTTGCATTATTGCACCCGGACCGCCATGCAACGTTTTGGTCTCTCTCGCTTGCCGTTTCTCTTCCAGTTCTATTTTTATCTTGACTTCTTCTCTTCTACTTCTTTTTTTTATTTCAACTTTTTCTCTTCCATTTCTTTTTTATTTTAACTTTTTCTCTTCCACTTCTTTTTATTTAACTTTTCCACTTCCACTTCTTTTTATTTAACCTTTTCTCTTCCACTTCTTTTTATTCTAACTTTTTCTCTTCCACTTTTTCATTTATTTTTTCCTCTTCCTCTTCTTCCTTTTTATTTAACTTTTTCTCTTCCACTTCTTTTTTATTTCACTTTTCCTTTCACGCTTCGGCGGTGAAATCGCCCGGACAAAGTTCGCGCTGAAATTATAGTAATTTCTGATATCATTAAATTATTCTGTTCTACATAATATCCGAAGACATACGTATACGCACTAATTCACACACACACACACACGCACGCACACACACACACACACACGCACACACGCCACACACACACACACGCACACACACACACACACACACACACGCACACACGCACACAACACACACGCACACACACACCACACAGCACACACACACACACACACACACACACGCACACACGCACACGCGCACACACACACACACCACACACACACACACACACACGCACACAGATTAATAGATTGACAGATGGACAGATAGATATATGGATCGATATACAGACATCAAAAAACAATAATAATAAAACCCCAGACAACACGACGGACGAAAAGAAAAAACAAAATAGGAAGGGAGAAAAAAAATAAAAGAGGAATTAAAGCAATAGGGAAAGAGAAACGAAAGAGAGAGAAAAGAAAAGGAAAGAGTAACTGAAAGAGAAAATAAACAAAAAACTAAGCAAATGAAAAGAAAAAGAAAAAAAAACAGAAAAAGAAGAAAAAGAAAAAAAAGAAGAAAATGAAAACCAAATGAAAGAGAAAGAGACAAAAAAAGATAATAAAGAGAGAGAGAGAAGAGAGAGAGAGAGAGAGAGAGAGAGAGAGAGAGAGAGAGAGAGAGAGAGAGAGAGAGAGAAGAGAGAGAGAGAGAGAGAGAGAGAGAAAGACCACAAAAAGAAAGTAGAGAAATACAATACACGAAAAAAAAAAAATCAGCAATATATCTCGCCCCTCCTCTCCCCACCCCACCACCACCCCCACCCCCCAACCACCCGTAATATCCGCTTATATCATGCGACGAGCGAATAAAAAGCCACTTGACGGCGGTGTCTGTCTGTCGCTGTCACTCGCCCGCTGTTTTCTCCGTCGGTCTGTCTGTCTGTTTAATTCTTTGTCTCATTCTCGCTGTTGCTGCCTCTCTCTCTTCTTTCTCTCGTGCTTGCTTTCTCTTGGTTTCTGTCTGCCTGTATCTGTCTATCTATCTCTTTCTTTCCTCTTCCCTCTCCTTCTCCTATCTATCTATCCCATATCTATCTACCTATCTCTTCTCCCTCCCTCCCCCTCCCTCTCTCTCCCACCTCCCTCTCCCTCTTCCCCCTCCTCCTCCTCCCTCCCTCCTCCCTTCCCTCCCCTCCCTCCCCTCCCTTCCCCTCCTCCTCCTTCCTCCTCCTCCTCCTCCCCTCCCTCTCCCTCTCCCTCTCCCCACCTCCTCCCTCTCTCCCACCCTCCTCCTCCTCCTCCTCCTCTCCTTCCTTGCACCATACACTGCGGTCTTGCGGTCGGCTTGCTCTCTTCTTGCTCGCGAAAACAGGACCCGAGTTAATATCTTGGCGGTGGCTTGACTATGCGCTTCTGATTCTGTTTACTTGTTTTTTTTTTGTTTTTTTGTTTAATTGGAGAGTGGAGGGACGGACAGAGGGAGAGCGAGGTGAAGGGAGAGAGAGGCAGAGAGAAAGAGAGAGAGAGAGAGAAGAGAAGAAGAGAGAGAAGAAGAGAAAAAGAGAGAGAGAGAGAGAGAAGAGAAAGAGAGAGAGAGAGAGAGAGAGAGAAGAGAGAAGAGAGAGAAGAGAGAGAGAGAGAGAGAGAGAGAGAGAGAGAGAGAGAGAGAGAGAGAGAGAGAGACAGACAGAGAGAGAGAGAGAGAGCCAGACAGGAAACAAGTCGAAAAGGAGAAGTCGAAGGATGAAGCAAGGAGCCAAGAAGGAAAGAAGAAGAAGAAGAAGAAGAAGAAGAAGAAGAAGAAGAAGAAGAAGAAGGAGGAGAAGGATAAAAGAATTAATCGCGCAATACACCCGTATCTTCTTAATAAGTATCACGTGGTCAGTCACCGCACGTGTTTCTTAACGTCGACGCCCATAATAAGAAATTTACGATTGGGAAATAAAACTATAAACTTTACGAATAAGTGTTTTCGTTACATCACCAATTCCGGAAAACTATACACTTAACGAATTCGTGTTTTCGTTGTATCAATCCCACTATTTGAGAATTTACATCCCTGTTTTTATTATTCAAGGTTTTAAAACTTAAAAAAAATAATACACCAAGAAATAGAGATGTTACAGTCATTTCTTTATTCAAACTTTTAAAACTTCAAAAAATTACCCCCAAAAAATAGAGATGCTACACTCATTTCTTCCACCATTCCTTTAACAAACAGATCCAAAAGCACAACACATATACACATTTTCCAAAAAACACATTTTCCCTCCTACAACTGCCCTAAAAAATGTTTACCCTTTTTACATTTTCCCTCCTACAACTGCCCTAAAAAATGTTTACCCTTTTTGGACAAGTTTACCCTCGAAAAACTGTCCATGTTGACTCCGTTTTCTTCAAGGAGTTGCATCCTTATTGCAAGCACCTCCACTTGCGCTCATTACTCACTCAAGTAAAAGGCGATGAGCTGGAGAGGGAAATGCGTTGAATTCCGAAAGTCATTCGAGCGAACTGTCCGACCCCATCAAAAAAAAAAAAAAAAAAAAAAAAAAAAAAAAAAAAAAAAATCTCATTGTCTTTATTGCATATTTTCTTCAGGTATTTTTAATTGTAATATTCCTTCTGTTTTTTTCTTTTATATGCTTTATATTTGAATGTTTATTGTTTTTTTTCTATATATTTCCTTCATATAGTTTCATTTTATTTGACTCAGTTTCCCGCAATCTAATATTCTTTTTACCCCTTTTCCATACTGTATTTTCTTTAATTCCAGTTCTTCTTTATCAACCAAGCCTCCAAACCTCCCTTCTCTTCTCTCTTCTTCTATCTCCTCATTCGTCCACTTATTCTCCCTTTCTTATTCCCATTCGCTAATCCAATTTCCTGAAGTCTTCCCTATTCTCCATCTATTTCAATTCTCTTATCTACTTCATTTACCTCTCTTTAACATTTCTCCTTTACTTCATCTCCTTTCCTTAATTCTTCTCTCTCCTCTATCTACACCATCTAATCCTTCCTTCTATTCACACGATTATCCTTACTATGCCTCCCTCTTATCACTTCTTCCTTAATTCTTCTTTTTTCTCTATAAACATCATTCATTTCAACAATTCATTCATTTCTTTCCTTCCCCTCTTCCCATTTTCATAACTTCTTCTCTCTTCACTCTAACCAATCTCAATAATTTTCCCCTCCCTTCTATCTATTATCTTCTCTATTCTTCTATCTATCTATCTATCTACCATCTTTATCCAACCTCTTTAATCCCCCCCTTTTCTATCTACCATCTTTTATCCAACCTCCTTAATCCCCCCCTTTTTTTCTATCTACCATCTTCATCCAACCTCCTTAATTCCCCCCCCCACCTTTTCTATCTACCATCTTTATCCAACCTCTTTAATTCCCCCCCCCCTCCTTTTTCTATCTACCATCTTTATCCAACCTCTATATCCCCCCCCCTCCTTTTCCTATCTACCATCTTTATCCAACCTCTTTAACCCGCCCCCTCCTTTTTCTATCTACCATCTTTATCCAACCTCTTTAACTCCCCCCCCTTTTTTTCTATCTACCATCTTTATCCAACCTCTTTAACCCCCCCTCCCCACCTTTTCTATCTACCATCTTTATCCAACCTCTTTATCCCCCCCTCCTTTTTCTCTACCATCTTTATCCAACCTCTTTAATTCCCTCCCCCCCTTTTCTATCTACCATCTTTATCCAACCTCTATAACCCCCCCCCCCCACCTTTTCTATCTATCTTTATCCAACCTCTTTAATCCCCCCCCCCTCCTTTTTCTATCTAACCATCTTTATCCAACCTCTTTAATTCCCTCCCCCCCTTTTCTATCTACCATCTTTATCCAACCTCTATAAACCCCCCCCACCTTTTTCTATCTACCATCTTTATCCAACCTCCTTCATTCTTCTCCTCTTCCTCTTCCTCCTCCGTCTTCAACGGGTGTGAAAGTCCCACACAAAGACTGCATGACTGACTGGCCGCACAAAGCATCCATATTCTCCTTGCATGACTGGCCGCTATATTGTTTATTAGTGTGTGTGTGTGCGTACGTGTGTGCGTGTGTGTGCGTGTGTACGATTGTGAGAGAGTGTGTGTGTGCGTACGTGTGCGTGTGTACGACTGTGAGAGAGATGGGGTGTTTGTGTGCGAGTGGGGAGAGTTGCGTTTGTGTGTGTGTGTGTGTGTGTGGGGGGGGGTGCGTGTGCGTGTACGTGTGCGTGTACTTGTGCGTGTACGTGTGCGTGTGCGTATGCGTGTTGTGCGTGTTCACATAAGCGTGTACCCGCCCACACGCGTGTATACAAACCTGGGCATACATACATAAGCGTGAATATTGGCACTCATACATCTACCATTGCGTGTGCGTATCTTCGAGCCATAACGTAAGCGTGGCTGCGTGAACGCCGCCGTGTAAGTACCTCCATGTGCGTGCGGAGAGGCACAAAAGCCACGCACACAGCCCCCTCCGGCCCCAGACCCGCGAGGGCGCCGCGTCCAGCTTCTTCTTCTTCTCCTTCATCTTCTTCTTTTTCTTCTTCTTCATCTTCTTCATCTTCTTCTTCTTCTTTCTTCTTCTTTCTTCATCTTCTTTCTTCTCTCTCTCTCTCTCTTCCTCTTCTCCCTCATCTTCCTCATCCTCACCTTCCTACCTTCCCCTCTCCCTCTCCTTCTCCCTCCCCTCTCCCTTCCCTCTTCCTCTCCCTCCCTCTCCCTCTCCCCTCTCCCTCTCCCTCTCCCTCACCCATAACAAGACAAGACATTTCACAACCCCACCAAACAAGGAAGATCAGAAAAAAGAAAATTTGAAAAAAACATGCGATTAGAAGTCTCCCAATCTATCGAAAATCAGACAGATCGTTAAAGAAAGAAAGAAAAAACTATTATACAGACTTCGCATCACAAAAAACAAAAAAAGAAAAACAAAAAAGACAAAAATGGACCTATTATACAGACCGACGAGTTCGTATCACAAAAAAAGAAAAAAAAAAAAAAAAAATGGACCCACAATGAACAGGGGAAAGTGACGGAGAAATTCCAAAAGTTCCTCGTTTTGCACATGCACATACAGTCATGCGTACAAACATGCATGTGCATATGTTCGCGCGCATAAAAGGGAACTTTACAAAGTATAATCAAACAGAATCTCTTTCTCTCTCTCCTCCCGCTCTCTCTCTCTCTCTCTCTCTCTCTCTCTCTCTCTCTCTCTCTCTCTCTCTCTCTCTCTCTCTCTCTCTCTCTCCTCTCTCACACACCACTCCTTTATATTAATTATCTGCACTACATACACAAAAGAGAAAGAGAGAGAGAGAGAGAGAGAGAGAGAAGAGATGAGAAGAGAGAGAAGGAGAGAGAGAGAGAGAGAGAGAGAGAGAGAGAGAGAGAGATAAGAGGAGAGTAAGAGAAGTAAGAGTGAGGAGTTAGGAAGAGACAGTAGAGAGAGCGAGAAGAGAGAGAGAAGAGAAGAGACAGAGAAAGAGAGAGAGAGAAAACAGAAAGAGAGTGATTTAAAAAAAGAGAACAATTGTAATGATTTCCTTTTGTCTTCTGTACTTTCACGATGAAGGCTCAGTGCCACAGATTACAACCAGGTGCCAAATTCCCTTCACGGTAATTAAATGATATTGTCGCATTTGAAAAAAATATATATACAAAATGAAGAAACGCTTTCTTTCTTTCTTTCTTTCTTTCTTTCTTTCTCTCTCTCTCTTCTCTCTCTCTCTCTCTCTCTCTCTCTCTCTCTCTCTCTTCTCTCTCTCTCTTCTCATTCTCTCTCTCTCTCTCTCTTCCTTTTCTATCTTTCTCTTTCTCTCACATACCAGGGGCGAAATAGAGAGGGAGAGGGAGAGTGAGAGAAAGAGAAAAGAGAGAGAAGAAAGAGAAAAGAAGAGAGAAGAGAGAGAAAGAAAGAAAAAAGGAAAAGAGAGAAAAGAGAAAGAGAGAGAAAAAAGAGAGAGAAAGAAAGAGAAAGAGAGAGAAAAAGAAAGAGAAAGAGAAAGAAAGAGAAAGAGAGAGAGACACAGAGAACCAGACAGGCAGACAAAGACACGAGACAGGAAATGAGATACAGTACAAAATGCCTTTCCCACACCACCTCGCCCAACCCAGCCATCTTTTCGTGCAAGGCTTCGATTAACGCTATTAATTCCATATCCACGCCCCCCCCCCTTCTCCCTCTCCCTCCTCCCCCCCTTTTCCTCTAACGAAAAAAAGAGCGATCAACTAACCCCTTCACCCCCACTCACACCCCTCCTTAACGAAATCTTTAAAAACAGACAGATAAACCCCTACAAGCCCCCCCCTCACCCCCCCTCCCCCGTTAACGAAAAGATAAAAAAAATATATATATATATATATATATATATATATATATATATATATTACAATAAATAACAATAACAAAGACAACCCCCCCCACACGTCCTCTAACCCCCCCCGCCCCCGCCCCCGCCCCGCCAGCGCCAAAAAAAAAAAAAAAAAAAAAAATCCATCGTTATGTTGGGCAAACGCAGTCGCATGTTGATAATCAGAATCAGGCAACATAAAGGCTATTGTCCGGCGCGACACAAAGCCAGACGCGCGAGCCTATTGGTGCTGCGTTGGGTGGGGTGGGGGGGGGGCTGGGGCTGGGGGAGAGGGAGAGTGGAAGAATAGGGGAGGAGGGATGTGGGAAGAAAGAAAGATGATAGAGAAGATGACGAAGAAGAAGAAAAGGTGATGATGATGATGATGAAGGAGGAAGAGAAGAAGGAGAAATGAATAGGAGGAGGAAGGAAGGAGGAGGAGGAGGAGGAAGGAAGATGAAAGAGGATTCATAAAATGCGAAATTGACAATAGACAAAAAAAAGAGATCGAGAAAGAAAAAAAATAGACATGAAGAGAACTGAAAAGGGCGAGGGGTTGGGGGGCGGCGGAGCATTCGAAAAAAGGAGAAGAGAGAGAGAGAGAGAGAGAGAGAAGAGAAGAGAGAGAGAAGAGAAGAGAAGAGAAGAGAAGAGAAGAGAAGAGAAGAGAAGAGAAGAGAAGAGAAGAGAAGAGAAGAGAAGAGAGAAGAGAAGAGAGAGAGAGAAGAAGAAGAGACAGACAGACAGACAGAGAGAAAGAAAGAGAAAGAAAGAGAGCAGAAAGAGAGAGACAAGGGCAGAGGACGAGGGAGAGGGAGAAGGGGAGGGGGAAGGGGCAGCAGGAAGTGGGCCATCTCCTAACACGAGGCGGAACTAGCTTGACCCGCGGCTCCACCTCCCTCCGGCGCTCGGATCTCGCCGTCCGGACACGATGTGCGCCCTTCCCCTCCCCCCCCCCTCCCACCTCCTTCCCGGCTCCTCCTTTCTCAGTTCCCCGCTCCCCTTCCCCTCGTTCCTTCCTTCCCCCCGTCCCCCTCCCTTCCCCCTCCCCTTCCCTCTTCCCCCTCCCCCTCTTCTTCCTCCTCCCTCCTCTCCCCTCCCCCCTCCCCTTCTTCTCCCCCTTCTTTCCCCCTCTTTTGCGTCAGGTCCTCTCTCTATCCCTCCCCCTCCTCCTCCCTCCCTCCCTCTCTCCCTCCCTCCCCCTCTCCCTCCCTCCCCTCCCTCCCTCCTCCCTCGCATCAAAATCAAGACGTTTCACACACAACTAAATAAGGAAGGCTTAAAAAGGAAGAAAAAAAGAAAAAAAAAACAAGCATGGCTGAAAAAGCACGATCTCTATCAGATGAGACTCCCTACCACTCTAGAGTAAAGAAATAGAAAAAAAATAATAAATACAAAAAAAAAGAAATAAAAACACGAAAGTGAAAGTCCAAATCCATTTAGGGAGGCCAAACAATACAAGTTTAAAAAAAAAAAAAAAAAAAAAGAAAAATTGACCCCCCCCCAAAAAAAATCGAACAGAAATGAAACGAAGAGACAGACAAAAAAAAAAAAAAAAGAAAGAAAAAAAAAAATGTCCCATTGGCATATCTTCCCCGTCACATCCCACGCCATCTTAGGTCAAAACGAAATGTAGGCCTACCGAGGGACAATAGGCTGGGGGAAGGGAGAAGGGAGAAGGGTGGCTCACATACTGTCCTCGAAAGGCGTGGTCACTTAGCTCGTGTGGGGAAGGGGTATATTTGGGGAGGAGGCGAAGGGAGAAAGGTAAGGAAAGGGAGAGGAAGAGTTGAAAAAAGAGAGGGGGAGGAAGGGAGAAGGTAAGAAAGTGGGAAAGAAAGGTGGGGGGGAAGGGAGGAGGAAGGCTTGGAAGGAAAGAAGAGGAGGGAGAGAAGGGAGAAAGGGGAGAAGGGAGAAGGAGAGGAAGTTTAAAGGAAAGAAGAGGGAGAGGG
>NW_020870944.1:310117-330117 GCF_003789085.1 Penaeus vannamei
AAGGGAAGGGAGAGGAAAGAGAGATGGAGAGGGAAGGAGAGAAAGAGAGAGAGGGAGGGAGGGAAGGAAGAAAAAGAGAAAGAATAGATAAGAGAGAGAAAACAGGAAGAGAGAAGGAGAGAGTGGTGCGTGCGCGTGTGACTGCCTATTACACTTAAGAAATTAATGAACAAAGCAATAAATAAAAACAATCAAACCAACCACGTGCGTGCGTGCCGTGCGAGCGTCGTTGGCGTTCGAAGCCTGTCATGCATGACCCTGTGACTATGCCCCGCGGGCTGACACGAGGCGCCTTGCATGACAGTCGCAGGCATAAATGAGTGCCATAGCTTGCAGTCATAAAAAGCAGCAGTGGAAGACAAGCGAAATGAAGGGAGTAAGGGAGAGACGAATAAGAACAGAGAGAAAGGAGGGAGTGGAATAAAGACAAGGACACGGAAAGGGAGAAATAAAAGCAAGCGAAGAGAAGAGGGAAGAGAAAGGTAACGATAAGAAAACGGTTATGACCTGTAATAGGTGCGACTCTCTCTCTCTCTCTCGTCTCCTCCTCTCTCTCATCTCTCTCTCTCTCGTTCTCTCTCCTCTCTGCTCTCTCTCCTCTCTCACACAACACACAGCAACACACACACACACACACACAATACCTCCTACTCTCGGGCTCTCCCTCTCCAATTCCTTTTTCTCTCTCTCCCTCTCCCCCTCTCCCCCTCCCTCTCCCGCCTACGCTCCTCTCCTCCCCTCCCCTCTCCCTCTCCCCTCTCCCCCCTCCCTCTCTCTCCCTCTCCCCCTTCCGCCCCTCCCTCTCTCACCTCCTCTCCCCCCTCCCTCCCTCCTGCCTCTCCCCCTCCTCATCCCTCCCCCTCCCCCCTCTCTCTCCCTTCCTCCCACCCCTCTCTCTCTCTCTCTCTCTACCCTCCCTCCCCCCCCCCTCTCCTCTTTCTCTCTCTCCCACTCACGCCTACTGCCCCCCGTCCCTCTCTCCCCCTCCCTCCCTCCCTCCCGCCGCTGCCTCCCCCTCCCTCCGCTCCCTCTCCCCCTCTCGCTCCCTCCCCCCCTCTCTCCCCTACCTCGCGTGTCGTGTGTTGTCGCAGCTGTATTGGTGGATCGCGTGGCCTGCTCTGTGGTGTGTCCGTGGCGGCTGGCCGTTTCATTCAGGAGGTGATTGGGCTCTGTCCGTAATTCATTGCGAGAGAGAGAGGGGGAGGGAGGGAAGGAAGGGAAGGGAGGGAGAGGGAGGGAGGAGGGTAGGGAGAGGGAGGGAGGGAGGGAGGGAGGAGAGAGAGAGAGAGATGGAGAGAGAGAGGGAGGGAGGGGGAAGGGAGGGAGGAAGGGAGGGAGGGAGAGAGAGAGAGAAGAGAGAGAGAGAGAGAAGAGAAGGAGAGAGAGAGGAAGAGAGAGAGAGAGAGAGAGAGAGAGAGATGAGGAGAGAAGAGAGAGAGAGAGAGAGGGAGGGAGACGGGGAGGAGGGGGAGAGAGAAGAGAGGGAGGAGGGAGGGGGAGAGATGGATGGATGGAGGGAGGGAGGGAGGGAGGGAGGGAGGGGGTAGGGAGAGAGGGAGGAGAAGAGGGAGGGAGAGAGGGAGAGAGGGAGAGAAGGGAGAGAGAGAGAGAGAGAGAGAGAGAGAGAAGAGAGAGAAGAGAGAGAGAAGAGAGAGGAGGAGAAGAGAGAGGAGAGAGAGACAGAGAAGAGAGAGAGAGAGGGAGAACGGGAATATTGAGATTAGACAGACAGACAGAGCAGATAGATATTTCAGTTAGAGCGACGGAAACAGAGAAAGGCTAAATAAACACATAGACACACAAAGAAGAGAGAGAGAGAGAGAGAAGAGAGAGAGAGAGAGAGAGTAGGAGAAGAGAGAGGAGAGAGAGAGAGGGGAAGAGCGAGTAAAGTGAGAGAGGAGAGGCGGAGAGCGAGAGAGGAAGAAGAGAAAGAGAGAGAGAGAGAGAGGGGGGGGGTTGTAAGAGGACATGTAGCAAAAAAGAAAAAAAAGAAGGTAGGAGAGGGTGCTGGTGATGACTTGACCTCATGACAAGGCGAAAAAGATAGCCATTGGCGCGGGCCAATTACAAAGAAAAGAACAGAGAGTATTGGGACGCGCCGTTAAATCTTCTTATTTCCTATTTTCCTCTTTCTTTGACTGGTAGGGGACCGTTTGCTGGCTCCCTTCGAGTGGAGAGCGAGTCACTTGTGGCACCCATGTATAACGCGACAGAGAGAGGAGAGGAAGGGGAGGGAGAGGGAGGGAACAGAGGTGAGAGGGGAGTGTAGGGGGAAAGGGGTGAAAACGGGGGGGGAGGGAAGGGAGGGCAAGGGAGGGAGGGGGAGCAGGAGTAGAGAGAGAGAGAGAGAGAGTGCGTGTGCGTGCGTGCATGCGTGTGTGTGTGTTTGAGTGTGTGCGTGGCACGCGTATGTGTACATGCATGACCATAACTTCCTCCTCTCTCCCCAACTCCCATCATCCCTCTTCTTTCTTCCCCTCCCTCCTCTTCTCACCTCCCCATTCAAAACATCACCCCCTCCCCTCCCTCCTCCACCCCCTCCTTTAACCAAGTTGTATGAGATAATGAGACAATCGCGGACAGAAACCCCAACCCGGTCGAAACAAGTCGCTAATTGCTCCTCGATGCATCATGGCCTCCAGTCGCCTCTCGCCGTCCAATAAGGGCGGACGCACGCAATTCTCGCTCCGGAATAAGCCATTTCCTTTTTTGACCTTTCCGTTCATCACAACACACACACACGCAAACACACTCACACACACAAGCAAATACACATACACAGCACACATACACACACATTCTCGTACGTTACACACACACACATTCTCGCACGTTACACACACCGCAAAAAAACACACATACACAAACACACACACACACACACACACACACACATACACCCACACACACACCCACACACACAGCACATCCCCAGACAAACACACTAACAAACATACACACATATCTACGTCTGTATATGCGACACGTACGAATCCGCTGCACATACACGAAACGAAACGCGAGCTTTGACACTAATCCGAACGTTAGACGCAAATTAATGAACCTTGTATTGATTCGACATCAGTCTCCCCCCCACCCTCTACCCCCCTACCACCACCCCACCACCCCCGCTCTAAATCTCCGGCACTGCAATTCGATGAATCTCCCCCCCCCTTCCCCCTCCCCCCATCCCCCTCCACTCCCCTCCACTCTCTCCTCCTTCCCTTAACATTTCCCTTCGCAAATTTAAAAAAATACACCCCCTTCCCCCACCCCCCCCTCCCCCACGCTTGTAACAACCACTCAAAAACATAATATCAAAGACTAATATAAACAAAAATCATCTTTAAAAAAAAAAATAGCCTCAATATGGAACAATTTCCCTGAGTCCCTGAACAACTGTCATCCCTTGATATGTCCCTAAATCATACCGGATCTGTGGGGGATCCGGTGGGCCAATTTTCTCAAACTGTGTCTGTATTCAATTGGATGACATGTTTCTCTTTCTATATTTTTGTTTTCTCCTGATTTCTTTCTCATTTGTATTTATCTATTTACTCCGTTTATTTTTTTTTTTGTTTTCTCTTTCTCGTTTCTCTATTTACTCCATTTCTTTTTTTTCTCATTCTCATGTATATTTTTCTATTTTCTCCCTTTCTTTTTTATCTTTATCTTTCTTGGTCCATTTCCAACTCCATCTCTCACTTTCCCTTTCCCTCTCCTTCTCTTTCCTTTTCCCTTGTCCTCTCCTCTCTCTCTTCTCTCTCTCTCCTTATATATATATATATATATATATATATTATATATATATCTTCTTCTCTCTCTCTCTCTTTTCTCTCTCCTCTCTCTCCCTCTCTATCAATTCATTCATCTACCTGTCAGTCTACTATTCAACCTTTCCATTAAATCAACCCTTTCAACCCTACATCTATCTCCCTCAATAAATATAATCACCAAATGAAATAGGTTTGTGTAATTGGCCTCTTGTCATACGACCATCGACACGGCTGATAAGGTCGAGAAAGCTATTAAACAGCATAGGGCTTTCGACCGATGGGGCAACGGTCTTTGATGCCGTGTCCGCCCTCTATTAATTACCAAGGCAATGCTTGGCCTCGCTGTCATAGGTCACGTAAGGTCACGCAGTCCACCTCTACCTACCAGAGTCATCATTTTATGTGCATCAGAGTGACCTACTTCATTAACTAATTTGCCGGTATCTCCTAACTTATACAGGGCCCTTCCCCCTCTCTTTCTCCCTTCCTTCTCCTCCCCCTCCTTTCCCCATCCCCTTCCCTTTCTCACCCCTCCTTCCTCTCCCCATCCTCACACTCCCTCCCCTCCCTCCTTCCCCTGCCTCCCTTCCCTTCCCTTCCCTTCCCTCCCATCCTCACCCACTCCTCCCTTCCTTCCCCTCCATCCTCTCCCCATTCCCCTTCCCCTTCCCCTTCCCTTCACTACAATAAATTTGATCTCCTCCCCCTCAACTTACAACCCGCGACCTTATACACTGACCTCATACGCTATTGCACCAGAACGACCTTGACCTTAGACGCGAGAGGGAGGAACTGGCCGAATACCACCTAATTTTTTTTCTTTTCTTTTCTTTTTTCATCAAACCCACTTGTCTCCCTAACCTATTGTACGTGAAAACTGACCGACGTTCCAACTGCCTCTCTTGAACTCTGGCCGATGACTTGACCGACGATCCTGACCTCTCACGACCTCACGACCTATCACGACCCCGTAAATCAGGAGGGGGAAGAAAGGAAGGGGGGGAAGAGGAAGAAGGGAGGGGGGAATGAACACCCTTCCCCCCAAAAAAAAAAAAATCAAGCAAGCAAGCACGTAAAAAAGAAATCAAGCGAAAAAAACGAAAATAAGAAAAAAAAACAAGTAAGCAAACGTCCACAAAAGAAAAAAGAAAAAAAAACAAGCAAGCAAGCACGCAAAAACGAAAAATTAAAAAAAAAACAAGCAAGCACGTCCCAAAAAATAATTCAGCAAAAAAAGCGAAAAAAGATTAAAAAAAACAAGCAAGCAACCCCTCCCTCCCCCCCCAAAAAAAAAAAAACAACTCCCAATTGCCCAACTAACCCAAACAAAAGTGGCTCGCATAACGACCCGAAATGACCGTCGGGGGGGGGAAAGCATCCATCACGAGCCAACAGCCAATTCGCCACTCACCGCGCGATAACGACCGAACCAGCAAACAGACCGGACACGAACGAGGTACTTTCATTAGCCGAGGGTTGTTGGGGGGAGGGAGGGCGGGGGGGGGTTGGTCGACCTGATTCTGTTTTTTTTTTTTTTTTTTTTTTGGGGGGGGGGGTAGAGGTGTTGGTGTGATCTTGATTTCGTCATTATCATGATTCTTAGCATCATTAATATGGCCAATGCTATCATTATTATCTTAGCATCATTATTATGGTCATTGCTATCATTATTACCATTTCCATTAACATTAATAATATTTTACTCATCGTTATCACCCATTATTATTACACTTATCCCTATTATCACCATCATCATCATAACAACATAATCATCACTGCCATCACCATACATACCATCATCATTACCAAACACTCCCACCCTATAAAAAAAAAAAAAACTCCCCCCCAAAAAAAAAACAAATAAATCGCCACCACTGTTTTGACGCCAGCCCTCTCTTCGCCGCCAACGTATGTGAACGAAGACCCCGCCACATGGCATTATAATGAACCCGGCGCGCCCATCGAGATGCCAATGCGCCGGGAACGAAAGGCCATTAAATAACACAGGCGACAAGAATAACTAAATAGCTGATCACAATCGGTTGTTCTATAAAGAGAAAGAGAAGGAGAGAGGGAGAAAGGGAGGGAGGGAGAGGGAGAGAGAGAGGGAGAGGGAGTGGGAGGGAGGGAGGGAGGGAGGGAGGAGAGAGAGAGAGAGAGAGAGAGAGAGAGAGAGAGAGAGAGAGAGAGAGAGAGAAGAGAGAGAGAGAGAGAGAGAGAGAGAGGAGAGAGAGAGAGAGAGAGAGACAGACGACAGACAGACAGACACAGAGAAGAGAGAGCTGAGTATTTTTTCTTATTTTTTACTGATCACTCTTTTGGCACATTACTTTTCTTCATAACGAAAATGTATACGAAGAGTAAATAGCGATAAGGTGCTTGCGGCGTCAATAACATACAAAATGCACATTAAAGCACCGATAATAATGAAAATAATGCTTTTTCTGCCATTTTCGTTGCAGCTTCTTGGGAAAATGACAAACAAACAAGATTATACTTTCATCTGTTGCTTCTTATTCTGTATTATCACCTTATCTGTAATTTCTCTCTTTGCCTTCATCATTGTTTTTCCTTTCTCCTTTTACGTGAAGTATTCTGTCATTTCTCCTCCATCTCCCTTTCTCTCTCCTTCTCCATCTTTCTCTTTTTACGCGAAGTATTCTGTCATTTCTCCTCTATCTCCCTTTCTCTCTCCTTCTCTATCTTTCTCTCGGTTTATATCTTCCTTATAATTTTCTTCTCTCTTCTCGCTTCTCGCGTGTGCTTACCTTCCTTCCTTCTTTATCTATTTACTTATTTCTCTATTTCCTTCCTTCCTTTCTCTCTCCCTCTCTTTCCCTGTTTCTTGTAAAGTAGATGTAGAGGGAGAGAGATAGAGAGAAGGACTGAGGAGGGGTGGTGATGAGGGACGGAGGGGGGGGGGCGAGATATATATGGAGAGGGAGACAGAGGGAAGGACTGAGGAGGGGGTGGTGATGGGGGGGGGACGAAAGATAGATAGATAGAGAGATAGAGAAAAGGGAAGGATTGAAGGGGATGAGTTCTGAAAAGGGAGGGAGGGGGGATTAGCGAGGTTGGAGGTGGGGGGGGTTTCGGGAGGGGGAGGGAAGGGGAAGAGGGAGGGGTGAAGTAACGACTACGGCAAATAGCGGCGAGACTTTCTTCGCGGTGAAACTCTTGCAAGATAACCGTGGCCACCGCCGCCATTTTGGATTTTCTTTTCTCCTATTTTTTTTTTTTTCTTTTTCTTTTTTTTTTTTTTTTTGGTGACGGGACGGTACAGTAACGCGGCGATCGACCGGACACGTGTCTGTCACGGATGGTCGTCTCCCCCCCCCCCTCCCCCTCCCCATTATTTCTGTCTAGCACCTTCCTCTCTTTCTCTTTCAATTTCTCTCTCCTTTTCTTTCTCTTTCTCTTTCAATTTCTCTCTCCTTTTCTTTCTCTTTCTCCTTCTTTACATTCTCTCATTCTCTTTTTCTCCTGTCATATACATCATAAATGGTGACGTAGACAGAAAACGATTAGAACAACAGTTCACGTTGCTCCTGACACGTCACTGCAATGAGGATGATGAGGATGATGATGATGATGATGATGATGACAGCATAACACCAAGAATCCTCCCCCTCCACCCCCCCCCTCTACACACAGAAAGACATCCGCTAAGGCATTGCAACACCCCCTCCCCCTCCCCCCACCCACCCTTCCTCCAACCCTCTCCTGCAAGTGGCACCGTGGCTGACGAGAGATTTCACGCCGCTCCACAGGAACACCCGTTTCTTTCCACGCGGCGAGGCAGAGAGGGTGGAAGGTGGGGGGTGGGGTGGTGGTGGTGGAGGGTGGAGGGTGGAGGGCGGAGGGCGGAGGCGGAGGGCGGAGGGCGGAGGGGGAGGGTGGAGGACGGAGGACGGAGGGTGGGGGGTGGAGGGTGGAGGGTGGGGGTGGAGGGTGGAGGGTGGAGGGTGGAAGGTGGAGGATGGAGAGTGGAGGTGGAGAGTGGAGAGTGGAGTGTGGAGAGTCGAGAGTGGAGGGTGGACAGTGGAAGGGGGAAGGGGGAGAGTTGAGAGTGGAAAGTGGAGTATGGAGGGTGGAGGGTGGACAGTGGAAGGGGGAGGGTGGAGAGTCAAGAGTGGAAGGTGGAGAATCGAGAGTGGAGGGTGGAGGATGGAGGGTGTACAGTGGAAAGGGGAGGGTGGAGAGGGGTTCATGGATGGAAGATATATGGAAGGGTGAAGGGCGAAGAGGATGAGAAAGTGGAAGATGGAGTGCGGACGGGGTGGAAGGTGTAGAGCAAGTGGAGGGAGAGTGGTAGGAGTTGGTAGCTGGATATCATGTGGAGGGGTGGAAGGTGGAGTGTAAAGAGTGGTTAGAGCCAATAAGTGGATATGAAGCAGAGAAAGGTAGGGGAAAAGGAGATAATAGACAGAAGGCAAACAACCAGATTTAGAAACCAAAAAAAAAGATGAATTTGAGGGTCACTTTATGCAACCCAAGATTAGTTCTAAACAAGCACGGGCGTCGTCACCACCCAACCGCTGGACGCCCGCCCGCCCGCCCGCCCGCCCCCATCCGCGCAACCCACGCCCCGATGACCTACTTTTACCCAAGCAACTGTGTGAGACGGAGCTACCGACGGACCGCTCGACCTGGCATTCCTTCGGTGCATCTGCCGTCGGGGAGAGACTTGCCGGGGGGGGGGGGGGGGGATAAGGACAGGGGCGATGGTGGGGTGGGGGTGGGGGATGATAAGGACAGGGGATGGTGGGGTGGGGGTGGGGGGCTGATAAGGACAGGAGCGATGGTGGGTGGGGGGGGGGGGGGATGATAAGGACAGAAACGATGATAATAGGAAAGATAAAAGACGATAATGAAAATAATAGCTATATTTACCGATCACAATAACATTAATAAGAAAATTTAATCCTAAATCATACAAAATGGTTGGCAGTAATAGGATAAGGACAGAAACGATGATAACGGGAAAGATAAAGACGATAATAAAAAATAATGGCTATAATCACCGATCACAATAACATAAATAATAAAAAAATCGCAAAATCATACAAAATGGTTGGCAATAAGTTTCCAAATCATTATTAAACACCAAAACAAAAACTTTAAAACGTATGTAAACCACCATCTTTATCAGCTCCGCCAAGGAAGTTATATCCACGGGAAGTCACCAACGTACTTCAGAAAGAAATGATTGAAATGCAATTCAATGCAACTGTGAGTATCTTTATCACTTCAGTGCAGTGTACTTGAGAAAGAAGTGATTTAAATGTAATTCTTCAAGTGTGAGTATCTTTATCACTTCAGTGCAATGTACTTGATAAAGAAGTGATTTAAATGTAATTCTTCAAGTGTGAGTATCTTTATTGGCCTTGGCGGAGGTATGCGCTCTCTAAAAGCTTCTAGTTTATTGATAGAGTAAAACCTTTAAACACATCTCGCGAGAGACACGACAGCCTAAAAGTTTTTTTTTATATCTCTCTCTGCAGTCACGACATCCTAAAAAGATAATGGCCTTATGACTTTATGATATCACCTCCATGTCACGTATGACTCGCATTTGACCCCCGTGACCTGGTGTGACCCCTCGATGGTGTGACCCCTCGATGGTGTCCTTTTCCTCCTTCCTTGTCTCCATCCCCTTCTCTCCTTCTCTCCGTCTTATTCCCTCATCTCCCCTTCTTCCCTCCTTCCTTCATCCCCCTAGCCCCTGACTCCCTCCCTTCACCTACTCCTCTCCTCCCTCCTCCCTTTCTCCTTCCCTCCGACCCTCCTCCCTCCTTCTACTCCCTCCTACCCTCCTTCTCCCCCTCCCCACTACTCCTCCACTCCTTTCTCCTTCCCTCCAGCCCCTCCCTCCTCCTTCTACTCCCTCCTATCCCTCCTCCCCCCCTCCCCACTACTCCCTCCCTCCACTCCATTTCTCCTTCCCTCCAGCTCCCTACCCCTCCCTCCCCCCTCCCCCTACCCTCCCTTGACCGGCGTCAGGAGACACATCGTCAGCCCACGTCAGCCATCGTCTCGGCTGTCATCCGGGCTCCTGACGAGGCGGAGGGGGGGAAGGGGGGAAGGGGGGGGGGGCATTAATAGGCGTGTGTGATGGCTCGCAAATCGCTCTTAATTCCGTGGGTTCGGTTGTCACGAAACGAGCCGGGGCTAGGTAAGGGGGGGGGGAGGGAGTTAAGGGGGGTTAAGGGGGTTAGGTAAGAGGGGAGGGTGGTCAAAGGGGCTAGGTAAAATGGTGTGGGGTGGGGAGTTAAGGGGGATGAGTAAGGTGGGGAAGGGGATTAAGGGGGCTGGGTAAGAGGGCAGTTAAAGGGTTAGATAAGAGCGTTAGGTAAGAGGGAAGAGGGGTCAAACAGATTAGGGGGGAGTTAAAGGGTGAGGCAGAGGGGTTAAAGGGATGGGGAGGGGGAAGGTGGGTGATGGGTGAGATTAAGGGAGGTAAGTGGCCTGATTTTAAGGGGATTGAGGGAAAGCAGGTGAAGGGAAGGAAGGGGTGGGGAGGGGAGAGAAAGGGAAAGGGAAGGGAGGGGAAGAAAGGGAGGAGAGGGGAGGGGAGGGAAAAGAGAGGGAAAGAGATGGAAGGGGAGGGGCGTGGGAGAGAAGGGAAAGGAAAGGGAGAGGAGGGGGGGAAGGAGGAGAGACGAAGCGAGGAAGAACTGGAATGCTCACTGACTCAAGTTAAGCTCCCTGGATTTGTTGGCACAAGTGAATTCCATTTCTGTTTTATTATTATCGTTTTGGCAGGTTTTCCTTTTTTATTTTCGAGTTTATTTCAGAGTGTTAATGGAATTAATTTTTTCTCTCTCTCTCTTCATAGTTTCTGAACGTATAAATGTACAAATCTCACGCATTTAAGAACGCATCTATTTCAGCATTGTATTCTCTCGTATTCTCGATTATTTTTCTTTATTTTTCATCAATACTTTTTATTATATAAAGCGTTACTCTTGTGTATTCAGCCATGGGAAACTGGACCTTATTCTCCTATGCAGTAAGGCCGAATTCCCCTTGTCCTAAAGGTGGTGTGACTTCCATGTAAGGATTACGTAGTCGAGATGTGTTTGTATTATTTTTTTTTAATGATTTTTTATCCATTAAAACAATCTCTCTCGACGTTCCTATTTTTTTTATATATTTGGAATTAACCTTTGATTTTTTTTCATAGGCGTAATTACCATAAATTGATCACGCGTTTCTCAAGTTTCGTTCATTTTTTTCCTATCTTATCGAGGTGGATATTATCACTGTCTCTCTTCGTTATCATGCATCGTTAACTTCTACTTTTATCAAGTTATTTTCCACGAAGTTGGTTAATCAGGTTATTATTTGTTAAAAAGTTAATTTATCGA
The DNA here is from genome assembly GCF_003789085.1 of Penaeus vannamei. Taxonomy (NCBI): domain Eukaryota; kingdom Metazoa; phylum Arthropoda; class Malacostraca; order Decapoda; family Penaeidae; genus Penaeus; species Penaeus vannamei. Next base: position 321,264 of record NW_020870944.1, read on the forward strand.
GTTATGTGATCAAGCTGTTTAATTAGGCTATATGAACGTCGTTGTTATAAACGAATTAAGACGACAAAAAAGGACAAAACAAAACGAAAAAAAGTATAAAAACCGCTAAAAAAACGAAAAAAAGTATAAAAACCGACAAAAAACGATAAAAAACGAAAAAAGTACAAAAACCGACAAAACGAAAAACTATAAAAACCGACAAAAAACGGAAAAAAACGATAAAACGACAAAACTATAAAAACCGACAATAACGAAAAAAACTATAAAAAACGACAAAAACGGGAAAATAACGATAAAACCGACAAAAAACGACAAAAACCGACAAAAACCGACAAAGAAATCGACCGATCCCGACGAGAGAGAAAAAATAAACCGGACAATTATGAATTATTATTTTTCATCTTCTTAAGACACATTTAACGATGCGCTGCCGAGACGGTTAGGATTAATTGGGGAATTAATGGTGTGTGTGTGTGTGTGTGTGTGTGTGTGTGTGTGTTCGTGCGTATGTGAATGCGTGTGTGTATGTGTGGGTGCGTGTGTGTGCGTGTATGTGTGTGTTTGTGTATGTGTGTGTTGCTTGCGTGTGTGCGTGCTTACGTGCGTATGTGTGCGTTCGTGCTTGCGTGTGTGTATGTGTGGGTGCGTGCGTGTGCGTGTATATGTGCGTTCGTGCGTGGGTGAATGCGTTCATGTACGTGTGGGTGCGTGTGTGCGTGTATTTGTATGCATCGCGTTCGTCTGCTCTCGGAATTCGTCCCCAACGGATCGAGGGGCCACGAACGGTACGAAAGGTCCAGAGGCGGGGAAACGGACTCGAAAATGCACGTCTGCACGCAAGCACGCACGCACACTCGCCCAGACGCAGATGCAGATGCAGACAAACAGGCAGAGATATCAACATTAAGACATGGATACAGACACGGACGCACATACACGCACACACACACACACACACCTCTCTCTTCTCTCTCTCTCTCTCTCTCTCTCTCTCTCTCTCTCTCTCTCTCTCTCCCTCTCCCCTCTCCCCTCTCCTCCCCTCTCCCCTCTCCCCTCTCCTCTCCCTCCCTCTCCCTCTCCCTCTCCTCTCCCTCCCCCCCTGCATAAAGGATTATCCCTTTCCCTCCTATCAATTTCCTCCCCCGAACGCCCAATTCCCATCCTCCCCCCTCTCTTGCCTATGCTCCTATCCCCCCACCACTTTTCCTTCCTTCCCACACATCTCTTTCTAAACCATCTCCCTATCCACCCTTTCCTCTTCCTCATCCCTCCCATCGAAGTCCTACCTATCCACCCCTTCCTTCCTTCCACCTTCCCATCCTCCCACCCCTCCCCATCCACCCTATCTCTCATCCCCACCCACCCCATCTCTCCTCCACCCCTCCCATCACCCTTCCTCCTCCCATCCCATCCACCCCTTCCTTCTTCCCCACCCCATCCACCCCCCTTCCTCCTCACCCCACCACTTCCTTCCCCCTCCCATCCACCCCCCCGCTTATAAACTCACCCACCCGCCGTTCCCCTCCACCCCAATAAATAACACCGGAGTGCCGATTTCTCGCTGGTGTCAGACCCGTGTCATGCGTTCGCCGCCACCGATTTCCCCCTCCCCCCCTCCTTCTCCTCTTCCTCTTCCTCTCCGCCTGGAAATAGTTCACGAGCGACGGCCGGACCCGCTCTCCGCCCTGCACGCCCCTGCACGGAAAAGCGAGCACGCGCGTGTGTGTTCAGGGCGGCGGTCGCAAGCAAGCAAGCACACGCGCGTGGATTCGGATGCTCGCGTCGGACGGGCGAATGGCGACACGTGCTGCTCGATCTCTCTTTCTGTTTTTTGTTTTTTTGTTTTGTTTGTTTCTTTGGCGATCTTTTACGCTGTCTCTCTCTATCTCTCTCTGTCTCTGTCTCTGTCTCTGTCTCTGTTCTCTTGTCTCTATCTCTCTCTCTCTCTCTGTTCTGTCTCTGTTCCTAATCTCTGTCTCTTTGTCACTCTCTCACTCTCTCTCTTCTCCTTTCTCCCTGCCTTGCTACATTCCCTCTTCCTCTCTCTCTCTCTCTCTCTCTCTCTCTCTCTCTCTCTCTCTCTCCTCTCTCTCTCTCTCTCTCTCTCTCTCTCTCTCCTCTCTCTCCTCTCTCTCTCTCTCTCTCCTCGCTCTCTCTCTCTCTCTCTCTCTCTCTCTCTCTCTCTCTCTCTCCTCTCTCTCTTCTCTCTCTCTCTCTCTCTCTCTCTCTCTCTCTCTCTCTCTCTCTCTCTCTTCTCTCTCTCTCTCTCTTCCCTCTTCATCATCATCTATTTTCCCTCTTCCACACAACACAAAACACAACCCAGCAACATCTCCCCGCCTCCTCACCCCTACCTCCCTCCCCTTCCCCCATAACACATATTAGGAGAAAACTGCCACCCTCCCCCTCCTCCCCCATCCCCATTCCCCTCCCACCCCCCCTCCCCCAACGTAATCACCAAGCAAGGGAGGGTAATTAACAGCGTCAGATTACCTCACAGGTGGCGACAGCTGGACGAAAACTCTCGCTTTCCCTCCTTTTGGTCTAAAAGAGCACGCAACACCCCCTCCCCACCCCTTCCCCTCCTCCTACACCCCCTCACCCCTCTACAGATCCCCAAAAGATCCTCCCCCTCAAATGTAGATCCTCCCTCCTCTCCTCCTCCTCCTCCTCCTCCTCCTCCTCCTCCTCCTCCTCCTCCTCTCCTCCTTCCTCCTCCTCTTCTCCCTCTTTCCAGGATCTTCGTTTATTCCCTCCCTCCCTCCCTCCCTCCCTCCCTCCCTTACATCTCACCAACCATTCCTTCCTTCCCTTACAAATCAGTTTCACCTTCCTTAAAGGTCCCCCCCCCATTCTCTCCCTTCCTCCTCCCTATAGATCCCTCCCTCCTCTTCCTCTACTAATCTTCCCCTCCCTTTCCTCCTCCTCCTCCTTGTTTTCCTGCTACTGCTCCTCCCTCTTCTTCTAGTCTTCATCTTCCTCCTTCTCCACCTCCACCTCCACCTCCCACCTCCTCCTCCTCCTCCTCCTCTCCTCCACCCCACCAACCTCTCCTCCCTTCTCAACCTCCCCCACTCCTCCCTCCCCTCCTCTTCACTCCACCTTCCCCACCCTACCTCCGCACCTCCTCGCTCCTCCTCCACCACCACCTCCCTCCCCCTTCCCCTCCCCTCCTCCTCCTCCTCCCACCTCCACGCCCTCTGCTCCTCCTCCTGCGCCGCTCGCTCCCCTCCTCCACTCCACCACCCTCTCCACTTCCAACTCCCCTCCTCCTCCTCGCCCCCCGTCCTCACCTCCCATTAGTCCCGCTGGAAGTCGCCACCTCCAGCGCCCTTCTCTAATTGTCTTCGTCGACCTCCTCTAGGCCTCCTACCACAGCCTGTCTTCCAGTTTCCTCTTCTCCCATTCCTTCTATCCCTAACGCTTTCCTCCCCTCCTCTTCTTCTTCCTCCTCCTCCTCCCCCTCCTCCCCCTCCTCCCCTCCTCCTCCTCGCTCCTCCTCCTTCTCTTCTTCTCTTCTTCTTCTTCTTCTTCTTCTTCTTCTTCTTCTTCTTCTTCTTCTTCTTCTTTCTTTTTCTTCTTTTCTTCTTCTTCTTCTTCCTCTTCCTCTCACCTCCTCCTCTTCTCTTCTCCTTCCTCCTCTCTCTTGCTCGCTTTTCCTTCTTTCTCTGCTTTTCACTTTTTTCCTTTTTCANGAGAAGAGAGAGAGCAGAGAGGAGAGAGAAGAGAGAGCAGAAAGAGAGAGAGAGAAGATAGATAGATAGAGTATGTATTGTATATATACAAAACACACACACATATATATATATATATATATTATATATATATTATATATATATATAGATATATTATAATATATATATATGATGTATGTATGTATGTATGTTTTATATTAATATTATAATATATATATATATATAAATATATATAATATATATATATATATATAGTATATATCATATGTATGTATATTATGTATGTACATATATATGCATATATGTATATTATAATGCGTATGAACTGTGCATAAACATTCTCGTTTTCTTTTCATGGCTTGAATGAATCCGGTTTCCTAAAACATCTTTTAGCCTAATAATCCTGAACAAAATTCCAGATCTGAAATGGAAATCACGAAAGCTCGAGACAAAGATAAAAATGAAATGGTCACTCTTTGTCCAAGATAAAAAAGCAGATAAAAAGTTATTTCAGTCATTCATCTGCATAATGAAGATGTGATACAAACGCAAAACTTTATTTCTTTTCTTCCTTCTTCTTCTTCCTCTTCCTCTTCTTCTTCGGTTCCACGAGAGATAAAACGGAATTATCTAAAACGAACGAAACGAAAAAATATATATATAACACTATGTTATCATGAACGCCATTTTTAACTCGAGTCACTGCTAAAGGACGCATCAAATTTTTTTATCGTTCGTTTATCTTTTGAGCTCGTATCCCTTCCTGCCGCCATCTTTAACTCTTATTTCATTTGGCGGCAGAAATGGGCGTGATTATCATATTGAAGTAGGAGGATAAACGCCAGATATGCATAATTCAATCATACAAAACCCCGCAAAAGGTTTCGAGATCGTAATAAAAACGAGAAAAGAAAAAAAAATGATTTTTTTTTTCCAAAAGGAGAGCCGCCATCAGCTTGCATTTTTTCGTTCAAATATGTCTAGTATATATCTATCTTAAATGTACGTATATGCGTGTTTAAGTATGATAATATGTCTGTTTGTTTCTTTGTTTGTATATGTGTGTGTTTACTTACACACACCACACACAGACACACACACACACACACACACACACACACACACACCACACAACCACACACACACACACACACACACACACCACACCACACACACACACACACATTATATATTATATATATATATATATATATATATATATATATATATATATATATATATATATAGTATATGTATGTATATATATATATATATATATATAATAATATATATATATGTATATATATATATATTATATATATATATATATATATATATATATATATATACATATGTTATACATGTTATATGATATATATATATATAATTATATATTATAGATAGATAGATAGATAGATAGATAGAAGAAGATAGATAGATAGATAGCATATAGATATAGATGTATATAGATATATATATATATATATATTATATATATATATATATATATATATATATATATATATACATATATGCATATATACCTAATAGATACCCATATATACGAACATGCATATACTAGGAATCAAATGCATAACTGTCTATCTCTCTTAAAAGTATAATATTCTCTATTCTATTTATCCGCTAGATAATAGCATGACAATAGAATATAAATATATATTCATTTCTGTGTAAATGCACTCCAGTATAATGAATATTCTTAACGAACCAGCCGCTTGATTTAAGGAGGTCGTGTAATGTACGTACGTGTACATGTCCCTTTCATCCGTTAAAACCCGCTGTCTCCCTGTGGACACGTAGCCGAAGCGCCCATAGAAACAGCTGGCTCTTCACCCGTGTCCTACAAAAGTCTACGGGTCGCGACGCCAGGTTTCAAATACTCTGGGGAATTTCTTGGCCTCTCTTCATCTCTGTGGATAAAGTGGATCTCCCTCCTCCCGCGTGTGTTGCTCTGCCTCATTAAGTAATGGTTGTTATTCAAAATCTCGCTTTCAGTCTCTTTTATTTTTTTTTTTTTTCGTTTTTTTAATTTTCTTTGGTCGTTTTAGGGGGTCTTTTTGTCTCCGCGATGTCCAGAGAGATGTTCCGTCATATTCAAATTTCCTTTCTCTGAATTATTTTCTTTCGTGTCTTTGTGTCTCTTTTGCTTCTTTTCTTTTTTCTTGTATTCCTCTCTCTCTCTCTTTTTCTCTCTCTCTCTCTCTCTTTTCTCTCTCTCTCTCTCTCTCTCTCTCTCTCTCTCTCTCTCTCTTTCTCTCTTTCTCTCCCTATCTATCTATCTATCTTCTCTCTCTCTCTCTTCTCTCTCTCTCTTCTCTCTCTCTCTCTCTCTCATCTCTCTCTCTCTCGTCTCTCTCTCTCTCTCTCTCCTCTCTCTCTCTCTCTCTTGTCTCTCTCTCTCTCTCCTCTCTCTCTCTCTCTCTCTCTTCTCTCTCTCTCTTCGTCCTTTCCTTCTTTATCTGACCTACAAGCTACGCTTTACTTCATATGTTCAGCTTTAGAAAAAAAAGAATTAAAACATTAGAAAATCACTCATCATATAAGAAATGAAACAAAGGCTAAATAATTTTAAAATCCGATTTTTCTTTTTAAAAATGCAATCCCTTTTGGAGTCTCTGCCTCGGCGCCATTTTGTTTCAGAATCTGAAGACTGACGAAAATGTTTTGTAAAAATACTTTCTTTTAATGACGAATTAATTAGCATACACAAATAAGTCTACTTTATCTTAGGTACCCGATATCGTTCTGTTTATAAAGGGAAGATCGGAGAATAAGGAGAAAAGGAGAAAGAACGAGAAGAAATAACAGAAAAGGAGAAAGAACGAGAGGATATAACAGAAGAGGCAAATGAGTGAGAGAGCAAGAAAATAAGAAAAGGAGGATATGAGCGAGAATTCGAGAGAAATGAGAGAATAAAAGGAAAGGAGACAGAATTAGAAAGATAAAGAGATAACAAAGAAAAAAAGAATGAAAGTATGAAATCAAGACTGGAAACTATATGCCAAAAACCCGGGTCATTAATACGAATTCGAAAAGCTTTTTTATCATTATCATTGTTTCTATTTATTCATTCATTTATCCCTTTCGTGATCGAGAGAAAAAAATTGCCTTCCGAACGGTTTATTCGTCGGCCAAGGAGATCGACAAGCCATGGAAGGTTTGCTGTCGAGAAAAGCCTGGAAATCATCCAGCTCAACGGCGGATCGCGGCTTCGGACCTAAAGAAATGAGGGAGGGGGCCGTTCACTTCCCCATGAGGAGATGCATGTGTGTGTTGAGAGAAAGGGAGGAGGAAGAGGGAGAGAGAGAGAGAGAGAGAGAGAGAGAGAGAAGAGAGAGAGAGAGAGAGAGAGAGAGAGAGAGAGAGAGAGAGGGAGGAAGAGAGGGAGGAAGAGGGAGAGAGAGAGAGGGGGGGAGAGAGAGAGAGAGAGGGAGAGGGGAATTATAAAAAATAATAATATAAATAGATAAAGATATTCAACTCTTCAGTTAACTTGCATGAAATGTCTTCAAGCATCAGGATTAAATATCATACACCTGAATCCTTATTAATCTTCACATGTGATGATGAATCCGGTTTGGCGAAAGACTTAAATCTATTTCTGTAATGCCAGTATATTTCCATAAATTTATCTCTTTACATAAGTTTTCTCTAATTTGTATCTTCTGGTTAATTTTCAGCAGATTTATTGTCTATATCTCGCGAAAATTGTTTCTTATCATTTGCACATAACCACGATTATTTGTTTAGTTTGTCTTGAATTTCTTTTTGGGACAGAGAAAGAGAAAGAGAGAGAAGGATAGATATGTAGACTTGGAGTATTTTTTAAATGCCTAATTCTTTGGCAGAGAGAGGGGGAGAGAGAGAGAGAGAGAGAGCAGGAGCGAGAGAGAGGGAGAGAGAGAGGCAGACAGACAGACAGAGAGAAAAAATGAAAGAGATATAGATATTTTAATATAATTATACATATAAATGAATATAAATATAAATACTAGAGATAATCCGACTTTTAAAATATCTAACTCTTTGAAGACAAGAGAGAGAGAGCGATAGACCAGACAGATAGACAGAGAGACAGACAAGAAGACCAGAGAAGAGAGAAGGTAGGAGCGTTGGTGGATCGGGGGGGGGGAGGGGGGGGGCGTAGATAGAGAGAAACTTTCACAAGTAATAAAAGTTATGGATACCGGAAGTACAAAGGAAAAGTCTTTATTTGCTTTTACCGGGAAAATTCGGGTACAAACTTTACTAGCATATGTAAGTATTGCGAAGGATTACATGGTTTCTTTCCTGTGTTTGTACTGTGGGCGTGAGAGAGAGAGAGGGGGGGGGGGGATGAGAGAGATACAGAGATAGTGAGAGAGAGAAATAAGGAAGGAGGGAGAGATAAGAGAAGAGAGAGGGGGGGGGAGCGAGAGAGAGAAAGAGGGAAGGAGGGAAGAGAGAGAGAGGAGAGAGGGGGGGTGAAGAGAATACCGAGATAGTTAGAGAGAGAGAGGGAAGGAAGAGAGAGAGAGAGAGAGGGGGATAGAGATACGGAGAAGAAAGAAAGAGAAGGAAGGGAGAGAGAGAAGAGAGAGAGAAATACCTTCATAGAGATAGTTGAGAGAGAAAGAAGGAGAGGAGGGAGAGATAGATAGAAGAGAGAGAGAGGGGGGGGTGAGAGAGGAGATGAGATAGTGAGAGAGAAAAGAAGGAAGGAGGCGAGAGATAGAGTGGAGGAGGGAAGGATACAGAGATAGTAAAGAGAGAGAAAGAAAGGAAGGAGGGAGAGATAAAGAGAGAAAGAAGAGAGGAGGGAAGGGAGCAGAGATACAAGAGATAGTGGAGAAGAGAGAAAAGAGGGAAGGACGGGAGAAGATAGAGAGAGAAAGAGAGAGAGGGGAGGGAGAAGATACAGAGAGAGTGAGAGAGAGAGAAAGAGGGGAGGAGGGAGAGGTAGAGAGAGAAAGAGAGATGAGGGAGGGAAAGAGATACAGAAGAGAGTGAGAGAGAGAAAAGGGGGTAGGAAGGAGAGATAAAGAGAGCGAGGAGGGGGGTGGCGGAAGGAGGGGGATGGAGGGAGGGATTGAGGGAGAGAGAGAGAGAGAGGGAGGAAGGGAAGAGAGAAAATACAGAGAAAGTGAGGGAAAGAAAGA
>NW_020870944.1:340117-342617 GCF_003789085.1 Penaeus vannamei
AAAGTGATCATGATGAGAGTGGCCAGTCCAGCCCCGAAGAAGAACTGGGCGGCTGGGAATTTCTCCACAGTCTGACGGTATATGGGGGCGTACATAGCGTAGCCCACCATAGGCATGAGGCTCTGGGTAGCAGCCATGACAGCGCTAACACGACCTGGAAAGCAAAAAAAAAAAAAGGAAGATGAAGAAAGAAAAAAAAAAAAATTGAAGAATTCGGTGGATCCATCAAGGGCTCATTGACCGTCTTTTATGATCTTGGGGACAATAAAAAAGGGGGAATTCGTGAACCTTTGATTGCTTTGCTAAATTACGTTATTTTTTTGCGACTTGAAGTTTTTTTCTTTTCCTCTGCTGCTTCTTTCTTTAATTCCATTTAGACGAGGTGGGTATTATGTAACAAAATTCTGGCTTGATGAGGTGTACCTAAAACGCTTTGGCATTCATCAGTATTCAAGGCTTTGATTCTCGTCCTCTCGTTGACCTTTTCTCACGACAGCATGGATATTTGTACCATGCGAGGTTACGTCCAAACACGCACACACACACACACACACACACACACACACACACACACACACACACCACACACACACAGAGAGAGAGAGAGAGAGAGAGAGAGAAGAGAGAGAGAGAGAGAGAGAAGAGAGAGAGAAGAGAGAGAGAGAGAGAGAGAGAGGAGAGGATAGAAAGAAGAAGAGAGAGGAAAGACAGACAGAAACAGAAACAAAAAAAGAAGAGAAGACAGACGCAGGATCCGACCTAAACAAACACCCTATTTCGAAGACCTGACAGACTCCTCACCTTTTTCCGACGAAGCCACCAGCTTGGTCGCCATGGACTTCTGCGCGATGATGCTGGCGTTGGAGATGAGACCCGCAGGAGGACCCAGCCAGATGTAGAAGCCCGTGGCCACCCCGCCGATGAGGCCATAGCAACAGTATTCCCCAATGATTGACAGAGACCCGATGACGATCAGCATTGGGTCGGATACGGAGATGAGACGCGTAAGCAATGGGACCAGAATGAGCGACCCTGTGGGGAATAAAAAACAAAAAAGATGGTGAAATTAAGAGCAGGAGAAGGTGGGAATAAGAACGATGGGGGTCTTTTAAGACGTCGAGTGAATGTAGGGGGCGTGTTTTTGCGGGAGATTCAGTCTGGTTTTTGCATGGTCGTCTCTTTTTTTTTTCGATCTCCCTCTCTGTCGAAAATAGTCCACGATCTCTGTTTGAAATGAACGCGTGTATAATCTGACATCGTACACGAGTCGAAAACATACCATAACAATCCAAGGCATTTAATTCTTACTATTCATGATGAAGGACAAGGTTTTAAGGACTGTTTTCACTTACCGACGGCGGAGACAAGACTGCGGTAAGAGGACCAGTAAGAGAAGTCTGTAGCGTCCCAGGATAAAGCGCGGCGGACGAAACTGTACATGTAGAACCCTGCAATGGAACCGCGTCGTGGCGTCAGAGAACCTCCTCCAGTTTGGGGCTTTTGAATTTGTGTTGATTAAATATTCATATTGTTTCAAATATTACTGGGCTGAATGATTAAGATTCTATTGGTCTGACGGTTGATCCATCTCGATCTCGAGAATGGGTTAAGAGTTTTTACTTAAATGGAAATGTATCTGCCTTTTTTCTTTTTTTTTTTTTTCTTTTTTTTTACCTCTGGCTGCGCGGCGGATCATGTTGCTGACGATGAGCGCTATGAGGATGACCCTGGCGCTTCCTTCCCGTTTCCTGAGCGCCGTCTTGAAGGACTCCAGGACGCGCCGCCAGCTGAAGAGGTCGACGAGCATGCGCAGCTTCGTCACGTCCTCCTTCTTGATCGGGGATTCCTCGACGCCCTTCACCTCCGCGAACGGCCCGTGGCTCTCCTTGATGAAGAAGAAGATGTAGATGAAGATGCTGACGTAGGACGCGAAGACGAGCGCGAGGGCCAGCTCGACGCCCACGTTCTGGATGGCCACGGCGCCCACCAGCAAGCCCAGGGGACCGCCCAGGTACCACGACGACACCGTGTTGCTCACGCGGCCCGTCCGGCTCTTGACGGAGGTCACGTCGCTGATGTAGGCGATGGTGGAGGACAGCAGGCCCTGGGGACCCCCGCCCACGGCGCCGAGGAACGTCACAAAGTAGAGGATCTCGACTGGCCACGCCGTCTGCCACGTGTTGAGGAGGTAGCCGCCCGACCAGAACACGTGGCAGCCCACGGTCACCAGGAGAGGGATCTGGGGGAGGGGGAGGGGGGGAGAACCGCAGTGAAATATCGGATTTGCTTTATTTTATTCTCATCACAGAGAGGGAAGGAGAGGTAGAAGAGGGTTGCCAACTTCGTTTTTATTCTTCATTATAATGTCTGTTATGAAGTGCCTATTGGGCTATAGGAGAGAGAGAATCAAATATTCTTAAATTTTCTTAAATCAAACTTTACGGCAGACATCAACGCATTTTATTCACATTAATAACAACGTTCACATAGACACATAATG
>NW_020870944.1:352617-355117 GCF_003789085.1 Penaeus vannamei
ACATCACTCTTCCAAAACACAACAAACAAAGACACAACAACCATGCACAACATCGAACAGTGCAACATTGAGCACATCTTACGTAGTCACACCTAACGGGTCCGTTTTCTTTGATGATTCACAGTGCCGCTCCGAGGAACAGTGCCACGACACCCGCGAATATTAAACGGGTTCCTGAAGGCACCAGTTAATGCCGGAAAAGCGTCAGCAGCGTCAGAGGCACTAGGAGTTTTAGTCAGATTCGTGGGAACACAGTTTCTCTCTCTCTTTATATTCAATTGCATTTGCATAGATATAGCACATTGTAGTGTATCTATGCACCATCTCTCTCTCTCTCTCTCTCTCTCTCTCTCTCTCTCTCTCTCTCTCTCTCTCTCTCTATATATATATATATATATATATATATATATATATATATACATACATATATATATATATATATATATTATATATATACATATATATACATATATATACATATATATGTATATATATACATATACACATACACATATACATACATACGTGTGTGTGTGTGTGTATACATATCTTTATATATATATATATATATATATATATATATATATATATATATATATATACAATATAAAGACATATATACAATATAAAGTTTCGCGTCAGATGCATTATGCAACGCTTTGCAAAGTGAACTAATCTCTCCACTATGACAGCTTCAAGTGTCAAGCGTCATATTTCACTTAAGATTCCAGACGTAACTAGAATTCTAAGATCAACAGATATATACAAACTTCCCTTCAAACAATACCATGCACAAAAATAGATATACATAAAAATAGGTATACACTTCGCTGTAATACCTTATGAATGATTGCAAAATACAACAACAAGATGCTAGAGTGAGTGACACTGTGGCTTCGTTGTCTCTTCAACCTCGACTTGCCACGGTCCCTGTCCTAGTTCTTGAGATGCGAGAGAGACAAATAGCTTGACAACTGATTTCGCTTCGTTCCTCAAACCTGTGTTTTAGATTCCAAATTGTCCTATTTTCTTCCTATCGTCGTCTTTCTTTTTTCTTCTTGTTTTTCTTTTTTTCATTCTCTTTTTTCTTTTTTTTTTTTTTCTTCTTTTTTCTTTTTCTTCTTCTTCTTCTTCTCTTCTTCTCCTTCCTCTCCTTTATTTTCATTATCATTATTCTCTGCCTTCTCCTTCTCCTCCTCCTCCTTCTTCTTCTTCTCCTTCTTCCCGGTGAGATATACTGTTTCATCCAAGGTTATTTTCTTGCTTCCGACCTTCATCTTCTCTTCCTCTCTCTCAGCTCTCTTTGTGGTTCTTCTTACTTATAAAATCTTTAAGAAGGCAAATCGTATATACTATATGGGTATATGAAACTGATATATTAGATATCTGAAATAGATATAGTAGGTGTATGATATTTGGAATGAAAATGAGCAATTCCTATAGATATAGTAGATATGTGGAATAGGTATGATAGATATGTGGAATAGATATAGTAGATGAGTGAAATAGATACAGTAGATATGTGAAATAGATATGATAGATATGTGGAATAGATATGATAAATATGTGAAATAGATATAGTAGATATGTGGAATAGATATGATAGATATGTGGAATAGATATAGTAGATGAGTGAAATAGATACAGTAGATATGTGAAATAGATATGATAGATATGTGGAATAGATATAGTAGATACGGGAAATAGATACAGTAGATATGTGAAATAATGATAGATATGTGAAATAGATATAGTAGATATGTGAAATAAATACAGTAGATGTGTGATATAGATATATATATGTGAAATGGATATAGTAGGTATATTAAATCTGAATTAAATTCCCCATTGATATAGTAGATATGTGATATAAATATAGTAGGTGCATGATATCTGAATTGAAAATCAACAATGACTATATAGGTATGTTAAATGATAAAGTAGATATGTGAAACAGATTATCATATGTGAAATGCCGATATAGTAGGTATTTTAAATCTGAATTAAAAAAAAACTGATATAGTAGATATGTGAAATATATATAGGAGATATATTTGAAATATGAAATGAAAATAAGAAATTCCAATAGATATATTAGATATGTGAAACAGATATAGGTAGACATATATGACATAAAAAAATAAGTAATTCCAATAGATATAGTAGAAATGTGAAATAGATATAGCAAATATATAAAATATAAAATAAATTTCAATTTGCACCCCTAACTCCTTGTCCATGGCTACATATAGTGATATGCATGTTTTAACGTCACTGAATTAAATACTCATTTGTACACACACGCACACATACATACGTGCGGACATACATACATGCATGCAGACGGACACACATAGACACACACACACACACATGCATACGAACGGACATACCTACATACATGCGTGTACACAGACATACATAGACACACACACACATATACATACACATAGACACACACACACAGACACACACACACACATACACACACACACACACA
>NW_020870944.1:390649-395649 GCF_003789085.1 Penaeus vannamei
CAACAGAAAAGTCTTTTTTTATTGAACAGCATGCATCGTGCTTATATTATTATTATTATTATTATTAATGTATTCCTCCTTCTCCTCTTTTCTTTTCTCTTCTTCCTCATCATCTTCCCTTCCCTTTATTCCTACTTTTATCCTTCCCCTTCCTCGATATATGGCCTTTCTGGAAATTCATGGAGGAGGCGACTTCTTTTCGACTCGAAGCTGCAACGGGTATGCAGATTGCTCTGGAATCTTTGGGAGAGACATGAATATTCGGGAAGCATGACGGGACAGCGGTCATCTCTTCCTTTTTTTCTCTTCTATCTTCTCTCTCTTCTCCCTCTCTCATCTCTTCTCTCATCTCTCTCTCTCAGTCCTCTCTCTCTCTCTCTCTCTCTCTCTCTCTCTCTCTCTCTCTCTCTCTGTATATGCATATTATATACATCTATATATCTATTTCTATATATATATATGTGTGTGTGTGTGTGTGTGTGTGCGTGGTGTGTTTGTGTGTGTGTGTGTGTGTGTGTGTGTGTGTGTGTGTGTGTGTGTGTGTGTGTGTGTGTGTGTGTGTGCACAGAATAAATAACCGGAACAAAAACAATTCCTTATATGAATTTAACACACACGTAATATAAATCACCCTCTCTCCACACGCTCTTTCCTCTCTTCCTCCTCCTCTCCCTCCTCCTCCTTCCCCGCATCCCTCCCCCCCTCACTCACAGACCACAACTCCGCACCTGTCTATTAGCTTCGTCAGGTGATTGTGATGAATTGCAAAATCCTCCGATCAATCCCAATATCTTGCAGGTTTTTTTTTCTCTTCTCTCTCTCTCTCTCCATCTTCTCCAGCGGGAACTTCTTTCGCGCATCTCCAGCCTCGATCGATGTGAGGTGTGAGTTAGAGGGAGAGAAATGCTGTTCTGCAGTTTCATGCTGTTGTATTCACACCATTTTTTTTTTTCTTTTTTTATCTCTTGTGTCTTTTTCTTTGTTTTTTCTCTTTGCTTTTCTTCTTTCTTTTTTTTTTTTCCTTTTTTATTCTTCTTCCTTTTCTTGATTTTGTTTCTTCTACTCTTCTTCCTTTTTTTCGCCTGCATCTCTCCTTCTCCCTCCTCTTCCTCCTCCTCCTCTTTCACCCTTCTCATTTTTTTTTCTCCTGTCCTTCTCCTCTTCCTCTACTTCTTCCTCCGCCACCTCTTCTTCTTTTCCTCCTCCTCCTCTTTTCCACCTCTGCTTCTTGTTGTTCCTCCTTCTCCTCCTCCTTCTTTTCTTCTTCTTCTTCATCATCTTCACTTCTTTTATCTCTTTTTTATCCTCCCCTTCCTCCTGTTCTTTCCACCCTTTCCTCCTGCTACCCCCGCTCTCCTGATCTACCCTCTCCCCACCCTCCTTCCATCCACCATACCCTCTCTCCTCTTCCTTCCTCCTTATCTCTCTTTCAGCATCCCTGCGCCGCCTCTTCCTTTCGCTCTCTCTCTTTACTCTCCCCATTTCCCCTCATCCCTCCTCGCCCTCCCCTTTTCTCCTCCCCCTCTCCCCCTATCCCCTCCCTTCTCCTTCTCCCGCCATCCTCCCCCCTTTCTTCCCCCTTCCCCCTTCTCCTCCTCCCCTCCCCCTCTCCCCTCCTCTACCCCTCCCCCCCCCTCCCCCCCCCCCCCTCCTTCCCCCCCATCCCCCCCCACCCTCCTAAACCCACCTGACATGATATAACTCACGTCTGATACCAAATCGCTATGTTAATGCTATTGTTATTGGTATACATATTACATGTGTGAGCACAAAGCCAGGACCTTCTCCTCCTCCGGCTGATGCAACAATTTAAGTTTATTATAGTAATTTCTACAGCGTTGACGGTTATTGTAGCCAGTGGTTTTATGGGACGGATCTGAAGGCGGCTATCGAGGTCGGACTTATCGTTAGAGGAGCTGGGGAAAGGGGAAGGGGGAGGGGAAAGGGAAGGGTAAGGGGAAGGGGAGAGGGGAAAAGGGAGGGAAAAGGGGAGGGTAAGGGGAAAAGGAGAAGGAAGGTAAATAAAAACAGGGGGGAGGGCAAGGGGAAATGGGAAGGGGAATGGGAGAGGAGATGGAGAAAGGGAAAGGGGGAGAGCACGGGGAAATGGGAAGGTAAAGGGAAAAGGAAGTGGGCGCGAGGGAAAGGGGAAAGGGGAGGAAATGATAAGGAAAGGGAGAACAAGGGAAAAGGAGGCGATTAAGGGAGAAAGAATGTAGGTAAAGGGGAAATGAGATGAGTAAAGGGGAAAGAGTGTTAAGCAAGGGAAAAGGGAGGATAGGGTGTATGGGTAAGGACGGGAGTGGACAAAGGGGAAAAGAGGGAGCAATAAGGGGAAAGGACAGGAGGGCAAAGAGAGCCTGGTGCGAGGATAATGGGTAAAGGGAGTAAGGGGGTAAGGGAAAGGAAGAAAATAGGAAGAAAGACAGGAGGGATAACGTTACTTAAGGGGCAAGCAAGGGAAAGAGAGGAGCTAGCAAGGGGAGAGGAGGACAGATACGGGGAAAGGTGTGGATAAGGGGGATAGGGAACAAGCAAAAAGAGAGGGGGGAGAGATAAGGGAAGGAGGGCACAGACAAGTGGAAAAGGGGGGTGGTGATAAAGGGAGAGGGAAGGGGTGGGCCAAAGGATAGTGGGCGGGTATGGGGAGACATCAGGTGGATAGGGGCAGGAGGTATTAAGGGGGAAAAATGGGTTCTCCCTATAAAGTGGTATTATAGGAAAGTTGTTTTCATATCCTATCTGTCTGTTTGAGCAATTCGTGTGTGTGTGTGTGTGTGTGTGTGTGTGTGTGTGTGTGTGTGTGTGTGTGTGTGTGTGTGTGTGTGTGTGTGTGTGTGTGTGTGTGTGTGTGTGTGTGTGTGTGTGTGTTGATGTACATCTGTTTTTATTAAGAAGTATTCGCGTGTGTTAAAACGGCTTGTGTATATGTAAATTCTTTTATGGACATTCTCGAAAGAGTTATAAGAAAATTCTCTCTTTTCACACCACCAGACACGTCGCCCCGCCGCCCCCTTCTTCAAAAACAAACATACAAACAAACAAAAAAACAAGTTTCTGTTCAACTGAACAAACAACCCTTTATTCTGACAAACACAAACGTCATCCGCACAGAAACTCGCGCATGAACAAATGATCTCTTTAAGAAGAGAAATTTACCTACAGTTTTCCGAGCCTTCCTCCTATAAATGTTCTCTAACTTAGCTCTAATGCAATATATGAAAGGATTTAGTTAAACCTCTGCACATTCAGCAAAGTCAAATTGCTCGGGGAAAAAGTAGAAGATCTTGCAACCTAAGTTTAAAACATATTGCACAATGATGCAAACGGGGGAGGCGCCTAGAATTATGCAAATGCTGGCTGAGCGTGTGAAGCACATCTTAAATTCTTATTACGGAAGAGTATCCCATTTCCTCATTCAGTGATGTCATATAGATTTCTCGTACTTGCAAAATCCATGAATAAATCACTCACTGATTTCTGCCTGCGCCTTTGAGTTGCCGGCTAGGCGGTTCTTCCTCCTTTTCTCCGTTTGTCTGTCTGTATTTCTCTCTGTTTGAGTTTATCACCATTAGTAATTGGGATTATTATAGTGCTAAATATAATGATAACAATGATGATCATAATGAACAGTAAAGTTGATGAGAAGATGATTGATAACAATAATGATAATAAGTAATAATTGATAAAAGTAGCAATGATAATAGAAATGATAACAACTATAATGATATTAATGATAATGATAATAACAACAGTAATGATAATGACGATGAAACTGATAATAATTGCAATGATGATGATATTGATAATAATAGTAATAATAATAATGATAATTATGATAAAAAATAATAACAATTACAGTGATAAAAGTTATATGATAATGATGATAATGATAGTAATAGTAGTAGTAGTAGTAGTAGTAGTAGTAGTAATGAAAATAACAATAATAATAGTAATGATAATTATGAATATAATGAAAATAACAATAATTATAATACTAACAAAAATGATAATTATAATCATGATAATGATGATGATCAACATTGTTATGATAATAATAATAATAACTAAAATAATGATAACAATCGTAATAATAATAACAGTGATAATAATAATAACAAAACAACAACAACAACAAAAACAATAATAATAATAATAATAACAATAAAAATTGAATAATTACAATGACAATAATGATAATGGTGTTAACAATAACAACAACAATACTAATATCCTTAACGAAAACAGCAAACATGAAGAGATAAGAAAATAAATACAAGTTTAAGAAACGGATAGATTGACGATGAATTGCAGAATCCGAGTTGAGAAGTTAATTAGCGAAGACTCAGAGACAGGTATATATGTGATTCAGCTGGATTAATATATATGCCTTAAATAAATCTTTTAACCATTAGAGACGAAAGGTTCTTTAAATAATTCACTTGAGATAATGAGCAACTATTGTTTTGAACGGGTGGTGAATAAACCATTTCTCTTTTTTTTTCTCTTCTCTTTTTTCTCTTTATTGTGTTGTTTTTGTTTCTTATTATTGTTTTTCTCTTTCTCTCTTTTTTCTGTTGTTAATCTTCCTTTTTCTCCTCCTCCATATCCTATTTTTACACTTACTCTTACTCCTTCTTCTACTCCTCCTCCTCCTCTCTTCATATCCCCCTCCTCCTCCCCTCCCCTTCCCCCCCTCCTCCCCTCTCTCCCTTCCCCTCCCCTTCCCCCTTCCTCCTCCTTTTCCCCTTCTCCCGCTCCTCCTCCTATTCCTCCTTCCTCCTCCTCTTTCTTCTTCTTCTTCTGCCTCGCCCTTTATCACATTCTCTCTCTCTCTCTCTCTCTCCTCGACCAACGCACAAGATAGCATTCTAATAGCGAGTAGCACCTTGAAACGAACCAGTCACAGCAACCCACAGCTCGCTTCTAAGAGCTATGATTATACTATTATACTTTCACATTTACTTCTCTTACGTATGCGATATAAAAAAAATAAATAA
>NW_020870944.1:420649-423149 GCF_003789085.1 Penaeus vannamei
TCTTCTCTCCCTTCCATTCTCTCTTCCATTTCCCTCTTCTTTCTCCCCCATTCCCCTCTCTCTTCCATTCTTCCCTCCCTCCCCACCTCCCCTTCCTCCCCCTCCCTTCCCTCCCCCCCCCCCCACCCCAACCAACCTCCCCTCTATCGCTCTACCAGATGACCCAAACACCTGCTTCAGTTGACGTTTATAATTCCCCTTAATGCATAATTCACATTTTTGACATTGGCGAATAACAAGGGAGTTTTTTTTTTTTCTTTTTCTTTTTCTTTGTAAAGCTTCGGAGATCCAACGCTAACCATTAGGAAGGACGGAATTCTGCCATGCTCTTGTTGCAAAAGATGCCGTTGACAGGGCTATTAATCTAATCATTTGAACTTGCGGGTCTGTTCCGTGTTTTGAGCTTTAGGAACGTTCATTTCCCCGAACGCGTTGCATCGATATTCATTGATAGATTCGACGTTCCGCTTTCCGTTCAAAAATTCAGAAACACACGAATAAGAATTTATCTGTACATGTTTTCTTGTAAGTGGACATACGTACAAGGCCTCACGCACGTACACATCCGAGATAAACAACAATAAAATAATAATATTCATGAACATTAGACATTAAACACACAACATCTATGAAGTTATATGCTTTTGTCTAAGTAATCGCACCTTTGTTAATGGATTTCTTGAACCTACCATCAAGGTGTGTTTTACTGATGGATGTCTTCTGATTTAAGTTTTGATTGAACTGCGAGGGAGAGAGAGAGAGAGAGAGAGAGAGAGAGAGAGAGAGAGAGAGAGAGAGAGAGAGAGAGAGAGAGAGAGAGAGACNACTCACAATAGAATCGTACATACAAAATCATCACAAATAACTCACAATAGAATGAAAGAAACACTATCGCATTATTTGTCTGGCAACTGAACTTGGTGCCGCCACAGAAATAGAATTACCAGAGCCAAGCATTATTCCATTATCCGAGGGAGAAATTATATAAAATATGAAATAATTCTCCTTGCCATTTATTCCACCTTTTCGCCATTAACATTTTCTCTCCAAACAGGGAGACACCAAGCATATTGGATTAAGACCTGCTTGGATATATATGCTATACAAACTGTCTATATAATTACATCGATGGAGTGACCCAGACAAACTTGATTGGGCATTTACCCTGTGACGACCATTATTTATTCTTTTCATTCCGTTTTATCATTTAGTCGTCTATATCTTCTGGGCTAGCTATACATTTTTATTGTTTCTATATCATACATGTATATAAATTCATAGTATTGTTATCATTATCATTACTGTTGTTGCTGTTGTAATTATTATTGTTACCATTATCATTTTTATCATCATTATCATTATTACCATGAATATTATCATCATCGGCATCATCATTTATTATTTTCATTATTTATATTATTATTATAATTATTATAATCATCATTATCATTATATTCCTATTCTTACCATTATACTATGAATATTATCAATCCATCGCCATCATCATTTATTATTCTCATTATTTATCTCTCTTACTCTTATAAGTTATTATAATCATCATTATATTATATTCCTATTCTTCACTTATTATTGTACTATTATATTTTATTATTTATCATTTAATATTTCTATCTATCACTTTACATCTATATATTATTATATCAATCTATTTCTTCCTATACAAGAATTAATGTTATATCCTGGTTATGAGCTGCAATAGCGACCACAACAGAGTCTTGGCATATTGCACGGCATTCCTAATTTCTTCATTCATGTCCTAAGACTTTCCGGTACATTCCTGGGTTCCAAGTAACACGGCTTTTGTAAACATTTCTGCTGTATATTCCCAAATCTAGCTTTTGAATCCATTTTTCAAAAGTCTTCTACAGACCTAATGCCCCTACAAATACAGGGATACTTTCAACTCTTTCATTCTCCACATTCTGCAAATTCTCATATTTCAAGTCGCAGTAATTGTTCACCTTTTCTTTTTTTCAATGTACGAGTGTCAAATCGCATGCCGGTCAGAATAAGAAGGTATTTTTGCTATTTTTTCTCGAATTACAGTGATATCGGGTCTATGTGTTTCCAGTGTCTTGTCTTTTGTATGGGAAATCCCATAAAATCTTGCACTCGTCGGATGTCCAATACTTTTTCAGGCTTGTGTGTGTACCACTTATCGATTTCTCTCAAATCCCATTTTTTCAACATAATTTCCAGTGGATCACTTTTGGCAACATTGTCGTGTATAACTTCTTTTGTATTCCTTCTGTGCTAGTTTCTGGCATTCTGACACAATATGTGCCACTGTTTCTTCTGCAGCACCACACACTCTACACTTGAATCAATATCCTCTTCCATAGACTCTTTTTCCTCAAATTTCCCTGTGCAAAGGGCTTGATCTTGTGCTGCTATGATTGTACTTTCTGTTTCTTTTTTCAAATATCCTTTTCTTATTAGCAAATCCCATGATTTATTGCTCTTTACTTTCACCGTAGCT
>NW_020870944.1:428149-433149 GCF_003789085.1 Penaeus vannamei
CGAAAATGTCATTTTGCTAATTAAGAAACCTTCGTTTATTTCCGACAGCGTAGTAATTAGTGGTTGACGTTCGGGATCTTTTGACTAAAGCCTACAGCATAAACATTATTCTCATGCTATACGTTTATCAGAAAGTTACCTGAATCACTTTTATACTGACAAAATCGCTTGTCTGACATTCTACATCACTGAAGAATATAAACAATTGAGTATGAAAAGTCAAATATCAAAGCGCCATATGCTTTATATAAAGAACCGCATATCGAAGAGAGCATATCATTCAGGAGACGACACACCGAACTACCCTGTAACAACACAAACTATATTTCAAATAGCTTTGAGGACAGTAATGAAAATAATAGATAAACAAACGCAGGTGTTCTCGTCTGAGGTTTCTAATCTACGCTTCCTGTCTGAACCTTTCGGTTATTGATTCTGGGCACAAGATGTTTGAAGATTGCAAACAAACAATACAAAAAAATAGAGTGGACAATGTGTGTCACTCTTCTGATATTCTATAAAGCTTGCACAAAAGTACACACAAGGGGAAGCTATGCTGCGTATTGTTCTACTACTTGTCGTAATGAAGCCAGGCTTTGGTACTTCCTGTGAGGTAGTTTGATGTGCATGCGAGGAGAAGACGGCAGAAGTACAGAGGCTGAAAGATGGATGAGAGATAATAAAACTGAAAGAAAAGAAGGAATATATATCTAGATAAATTTTTGGATATAGCAGACATTATATCAGCATATTTGTCTACATCCAACATTTTATCACTGCGTTAATCATGAAGCTGCAGAAATGCTGAGATGAATCTGTAAAACGGAATTCCCCAAAACAGCAATAAAAAGATTTAGTCGACATCTCTACATTTCCTTATTTGATCTATAGAAGCGAGCATAACATCGTTCATCACTGTCTGCGAGAAGTCTAGATTTTAGGGCGGTGTATTTACCACCAGGCAAATGTTAACGGTCATTGCTCTGCAATAAAAGGATCTGCTCGAAAAACAATAATATTTCAGCCATTTAGTATCGGGAGATTATTCATATTTCGGGCTTTAGGCACTGAAACAGTAAACACGATATTGATGACAAAGATGATAAGAATGATGATATTAATAATACTGATATTAATAATCATTGTTGTTATCATTCTTATAATAAAACTAATAATTATAATAATAATAATAATAATAATAATAATAATAATAATAATAATAATAATAATAACAATAATAATAAACAAGATAATAATAATTGTGATAATGATAATGATGATAATAATAATGATAATAACAATAATTACTAGAAACACTCAGAGAGCACATTTCTCCGGCAAGGTAATAGATTCACAGATGCAATCAAAATATTCTCACGATAAATTACATCAAAATCACCTCTTTCTCAAGGACACTGGTGTCGACCATAAACATAACCTCCTTGGCGGAGATAATACTGGTTCCGGATCGTGATCACAACCAAACTTTAATGGCATCAAAGTAAGGCAAAGATACACCACTGGTAAAAATCGAATAAAAGCCTGTTCATAACTTTTTGAGTTGCATTTGTAATTGGGTAACTATGCAATCTTTTTAAAAAATCACCACAATTGAATGGCATCTAAGCTGGTAAAGAGTTTTTAATCTATTTTTTTAGCTATTCTGCTAAACAAACAAAATGACTAACTAATCAACCAAACCAAAAACATTACATGATTATAATGGTAATGATGTGATGCAGATGATGAAGGTAATGATGATAGTAATGGCCACGCCTGTTACCTTGGTTATAGGGGTAACTGATGCAATCATACGTTTTTGAGTATATCATATATATATATATATATATATATATATATATATATATATATATATATATATATATGTATGTATATATATATATATATATATATATATATATATATATATATATATATATATATATATATTCATTTACACACACTCACGCGCGCGCACAATACACACACACACACACACACACATATATATATATATATATATATATATATATATATATATATATATATATATATATATATATATATTATAATATATATATATATATATATATATATATATATATATATATATATATATATATATATATATACATATATATATATATGTATATATATACATGGAAGAAAAACCCACAATGTACAAACTAGATTTATTGATGAAAGTGAGACAACAGTTTCGGAATCGTCCTCGATTCCATCTTCGGGTCTGAAGAGGCAAGGGAGACGAAGCGGTATAAGAGGGAAAGGAGGCGAAGCACTCGGGAACTACGGGGCAGGAGAGGACAGGAGAACGGAAGCGAAGGGAGGTCAGATCAGGTCGAAGGATCAGGCGGTCTATGTGACGGGTGACCGGCATAAGGGAGGAGACGAAGGATGTGGGAAGCGAGGAGGCTGTCGGCAGGAGAGAAACCGCTGTTCAAGTTGAAATTGGGCAGCAGCTTAATGAGAGAAGATTCCACCAGTCTGCGGGCATGGACATCAGCGGAAGGGAAGAGAATGCGGGCAGCTTTCCAGTCCATCTGATGGCCAGTGTCCCACTGATGGCAGAAGAGGGCGTTGTTGGTATGTCCCCTGGATACAGCGTACTTATGCTGAGACAGACGCTTAGTAAGACTGGCGCCTGTTTCACCAAAATACTGCTTATCACAGGAGGCACACGGAACAGCATAGGTGCCCACCTTCGAGGTAGAGGGAGGGCAGGTGTGAACCAGGTTCCGACGGAGGGTATTCACCTGGCGAAGGGAGAGTCTGCAGTTGAGAGACTGCAGGGGCCGACGGAGGGAGGAGACCCCTCACCAACTACAACTCCTTGGCTTCGGTCTTTCCTTTGCTCTCCGCCCTCTTCCCCTTACCTCTATTGACATCATTTCTTCCTTTGACCGGTTCATCTCCGCTCATAGGAACTCCTTGCCTGATGTCTCTCTCCTTCGTGGGGCCTTCTTTCCGGCCCTCGAGTCTCTCCTTCACCCTAACCCTTCCATCCCCAGGCGTTACCGTGAGGCCCTTCACAGCCTGCGCAGGGAGGATGTCACCATTTTGCCTTCTGATAAAGGTAACTCGGTGGTGGTCCTCGACCATGCCTCCTACCTGCAGAAGGCCCAGGACCTGTTAGGTGACGCCTCCACCTATGCCCCCCTGACCAGTGACCCGCGGGAACGCATTGCTGCCACTTTCCACCGTCGTCTGAGAGAGCTTGCAGCCTGTTTCCCGGAGGCGAACCTTTACCAGAGGTTCAAGGTCGTTAACCCTCGCCTCCCTCATTTCTATGGGCTTCCTAAAACCCATAAGCCGGCCGTGCCTCTACGCCCCATCATCTCCTCCCGGGGATCGGTGACGCATCCTCTGGCGGCTTGGCTGGCTAAGTCTCTCACTCCCTTCTCGGCACCTTCTCTCCTGCTCACCTTCGCCATTCACAGGACTTCATCTCTCGTGTCCGCGGTGTCCCGCCGGCGTCCATGCTGAGCCTGGATGTCGACTCCCTGTTCACCAAGGTCCCGCTTGATGACGTCCTCGCTTTCCTTCAGAGGAAGCTCCCTGCCGAGGATCCTCGTCTTCCTCTTCCCACTGAAGTCTTCCTCCAGCTGATTCGTCTGTGTGTGGAGTCGAATTCCTTCTCCTTTGAGGGTCGTTTCTACTCACAGACGTTCGGTGTTGCCATGGGCTCTCCCTCTCCCCTGTTCTGGCTAACCTGTACATGGAGTTCTTCGAGTCGGAGCTCCTCCCTTCCATCTCCCCTCGTCCTTCCATGTGGCTGAGATATGTAGATGACGTCTTCGCTCTCTGGCCCCATGAACCTGCCCTGTTTCCTGATTTCCTGTCGCAGCTGAATTCTCTCTCTCCATCCATCCGCTTCAAGGTGGAATGGGAGGTTGACGACAAGCTCCCTTTCTTGGACACTCTTGTCCATCGCTCTGCTGATCATTTCTCCTTTTCTATATACAGGAAGCCTATGCACAGTGGTATGTACATACACTTCTTCTCGTACCATCCACTACATGTGAAGAGAGGGGTTGCCACCTCGCTGTTTCTCCGTGCCCTCCGCATCTGTGACCCCCAGTACCTGGATGGAGAGATCGACTTCCTGCGTCGTTCGTTCTCCAAACTGGG
Source organism: Penaeus vannamei (assembly GCF_003789085.1). Taxonomy (NCBI): domain Eukaryota; kingdom Metazoa; phylum Arthropoda; class Malacostraca; order Decapoda; family Penaeidae; genus Penaeus; species Penaeus vannamei. The sequence goes on from NW_020870944.1 coordinate 432,299, forward strand.
CTATCCTCGCCATGTCCTAGACGTCGCGTTATCCAGGGCGCGACGTACCTTCTACCATGACTCCCCTCCCAATGAGTCTCCTCACCTGCCTGTCCTCAGCCTGCCTTACACTGAGGAGATCTACTCCCTCCGTCGGCCCCTGCAGTCTCTCAACTGCAGACTCTCCCTTCGCCAGGTGAATACCCTCCGTCGGAACCTGGTTCACACCTGCCCTCCCTCTACCTCGAAGGTGGGCACCTATGCTGTTCCGTGTGCCTCCTGTGATAAGCAGTATTTTGGTGAAACAGGCGCCAGTCTTACTAAGCGTCTGTCTCAGCATAAGTACGCTGTATCCAGGGGACATACCAACAACGCCCTCTTCTGCCATCAGTGGGACACTGGCCATCAGATGGACTGGAAAGCTGCCCGCATTCTCTTCCCTTCCGCTGATGTCCATGCCCGCAGACTGGTGGAATCTTCTCTCATTAAGCTGCTGCCCAATTTCAACTTGAACAGCGGTTTCTCTCCTGCCGACAGCCTCCTCGCTTCCCACATCCTTCGTCTCCTCCCTTATGCCGGTCACCCGTCACATAGACCGCCTGATCCTTCGACCTGATCTGACCTCCCTTCGCTTCCGTTCTCCTGTCCTCTCCTGCCCCGTAGTTCCCGAGTGCTTCGCCTCCTTTCCCTCTTATACCGCTTCGTCTCCCTTGCCTCTTCAGACCCGAAGATGGAATCGAGGACGATTCCGAAACTGTTGTCTCACTTTCATCAATAAATCTAGTTTGTACATTGTGGGTTTTTCTTCCATATTATCAACACGGTATTGTGTTTTTTCGTTGCATACATATACATACATATACACACACGCA
>NW_020870944.1:446806-454306 GCF_003789085.1 Penaeus vannamei
CTTATTGTTGTGTTTTTTCTGAATGTTGCTCTGAATGTATATAACATAATCCTCGTTAACTATTTCTTGTCCCAATAACCATTTAAAACTCATTATGGCTTGTGATATATGGTGGCGCGGGTGATATTTTTTTTGCTCTGGTAAATATATTATTTTACATGATCTCGTTTCATTCAAAATTTGTAAATTTAATACCGCTAGAAAATTCATTAACTGATGCACAATATGTTTAAATGTAATCAGAACTAATTGAAATAATATACAGAAACTTTCTAATTCGATTCTTTTCTTATTGAAAAGGATAAAATATTTATTACAGCTTTCAAAATCATATTCTAGAAATTAATTTGTGCAAAATCAGGCAATGCAGACCACGGAACACGAAGGGCAATGTGGTGTGTATGTGTGTGTGTGTGTGTGTGTGTGTGTGTGTGTGTGTGTGTGTGGTGTGTGTGTGTGTGTGTGTGTGTGTGTGTGTGTGTGTGTGTGTGTGTGTGTGTGTGTGTGTGTGTGTGATCTACGCTTCATGCCAGATAATTAACTGGAATCTTCCTGATATCACTGATCACTGCATTTTAGATTTATGATCTTTAAAGACCTTCGAGCAGCGACGTCGTCTGGGCGCCTTTTGAGAGGCAGAAAATGTTAATCCTTCCTCACGTCTTGAGAAGTTCGGCGCTCGTTACTATTAGGTTTATTGTTCAAGTTGTTATTAGTCTCCCATACAAATTCTTTGAAGTGACATTCATTTATCTAAAGTCATTACCATATTTGTGACAATATTTCTTTTAGCGATTGTATTTGTTATCATAAATGAAGATTGTTGCAGACGAGAAGGAAAGATTCGATGTTTAAAATGCATGTTGTACATATCTATCCGGAACTCAGATTTTTCATCATTTCTCGTGATTATATAAACGACACTATTTCGTCAAGATTTTGTCTGTTATGATCTCTAAATGATGAATGATAAAAGTAAACAATAATTTAAGTATTCGAAAGGCATATTGTTCATATCTACTCACCACATACTTGGAAATATTCCCTTTTTATTTTTATTTTCTATTTTTTTTTTTTTCGTTACTAGTTCATTTTGTGATGATGGATGAGAGGAAGGCAAAGGGAAAGAAGTGCGAGGCTGAGGCAGGCAAAGAAAGAGATGGATATATAGAGGCAACCGTGCCTTGGCCATCAAAATGTCTCTACATGGTAACACGTGAGGAGGAGAGGAGAGGCACACCTACCTTCTTGCTCGGTCGTCGGGTCCGGCGAGCCTGAAGCGGACATGATGGACCACGCCCCGCTGAGCCACATGAGTGCCCACACTGCCCTCATGTCTGCTCACGGGCAAGCAGCGCAAGCGGAAGGCAGCAAGAGTACACGCCGGATGATCGGCTGTGCTATTGTTGCATTTGGATTGTGTACCTGAATCTAATCACTTATCTTTTGCATGTTGGGTTAATGGAAGCATCAACGTTCAAGTTCTTACTTTACGCAGACATCTAAAGGACATCAGTTACATCATTTAGCTATGACCAATACTGAAAATTTCCCACGAGGTTCATATCGTAGTCACAGATACTATGATCTTTTCACAGACACTTGCGAAACATAATCACAACATACATTAACATAACGGTTTAGGCATTTCTAACTTTTGCCACAATAACCACTTTGCAACTAATGTTTTGCATACAAGCAATTGTTCGACAGCTATGTGAGATAGCTTTGCTTTCTTATTTTTTTATAAGCATTTAGGTGCGTCCACCTTTCCAGATATCACTTCACTGCCGCACCTCATGTTCAAGTACAAATTTTCATAATTCTCTCTAGAGAAACGTTTTCCTTATAAAGTAGTACTGACTTCTTGATATGCAACGATCCATTCTGATGCAACAAAAGTCATGCTAGATTTCTCGTAAGGCATTCATCGCGGCGACATCGTTTTCTGAGTGCAGACCAAACATGATACAGGAATGACCAAGCATCCAGCAACAACTAGTTTATCCTTTGTGTTAACGTTGTCCATTTCTTCATTGGCGTTAGATGGAAGCGTTGCAGCCTTGTCTGAAAAGAAACAAAAATAGATTACCAATTTAAGTAACTATATCTTCTTAAAAACACAAAATAGACAGATACATGGATGAAGATAAAATGAACTGGTGTATCAGTATTGCATTCCTGTTTACGTTGCACTTTTGCAGCTATGAAAGTATGCATGTCTGTATATGTTTACACATGCAGTTGACATAGCTGTGAGCGATGGCTGGCATCAGCTGGGATCAAGGCAGAGGCGGAAAAGAAAAGATGCTCTTGTCGCTTATTTTTCACGGCATAATATGCAACTCACTCTGTGTGTGTGTGTGTGTGTGCGTGCAGATATTTTTGTCGTGTATATGTATATGTGTGGCTGTATGTATGCGCACCAGCATGTTAGGAAAATCCAATATAGTATATAAATTATGTATATACAATATTCTGCACAGAGAAAGCAACAAATGAGCACTGTTAATACAAATTATAAATGATATTAATCTCGTTCCAAATATCATTACCTGAAAACGTAAATAGTTGATGCGCAGGGATTATTAGGTAAAAAAAAATAAGTAAAGATTGAAAAAAAAACATACAGAATAGAAATGAGGAGGAAATAGGTCACATATCATAAAACTAATTAAAAGATACTGATTATATGATATTAAAACTACGATACACTTGCTTCACTTTACAATTAGCCAGAAAAGTTATTTGCATTTGACCACACTCCTGCAAGATCCATTTATCAGCGATAAATACGCAAATATATTGTCGACGAGTGTTTTGTTTTTTGACATCAAGTATACACTCCCCGTTTTCTTCAATTTGTAATACCTGTTACGAATAACAAGATTTTTTCTCAGATTTAAGTGTGGGCCCAGTAAATGGTTTCGCCTTATTCCTCCAACCACATTCATTACCATACAAAGGGAAAAACACTACAATAGGAATAGAAATTAAATGGTGCCTCGCCATGAGATCCTCATCAAACAGACACGTAATCGAAATGGGCCCTTTTCATCTTTGTGTACACGTTACTGTGTCTGTGTTCATTACTATTTATGGGGAGCTGTTTCCCGTTTTCTATTTCATTTAGAGATGCGTTTAGAGATGCTTCGACGTCGTCAAAAGAAAACGAAGGCGCATTCATTATCGAGACCATTTGATTTCAATCGTGTAAAGCTCCAAAGGTATTAGTGACTGACTAGTGTAGACCTTTACATGTATAATACTAATCAGGAAGACGAGTGAAAGTCCCTGAATAGATTTGTTGGTATGAATTAATCTATGAGCACCGATTCCCGCCCGACCTAGTGTTGGTTTGTGCTAGAAGAATATTTGTGCATTTCTTATCTCTAGTTTTGCGATCTGGGGAAATCAGAGAAAGGATTAAAGATACTTATATTTACGGATACTTAGGCGCTTTAACGCACTATATATTTGTATACATACGAAACTGAAAGAAAAACATAACGGTTTGTCTTGCCACACTTTTTTGTTTCAAAATTTTAGTACAGATAAATTCGCGTCTCTCTGTCGATCTATATATATACCTCTATCTATTTCTCTATTTATCTCTTTCTGTTTAGGTATTTACCTACCTCCTACTCCTGACTGACACTGACTGTCTGCCTGTTTATCTATCTTTCTGTCTATCTATCTGTATATCTATTTATGTCTACCTATCTATCTGCTTTTCTATCTGCTACTCACTCACTCTCTCTCTCTCTCTCTCTCTCTCTCTCTCTCTCTCTCTCTCTCTCTCTCTCTCTCTCTCTCTCTCTCTCTCTCTCTCTCTCTCTCTCTCTCTCTCTCTCTCTCTCTCTCTCTCTCTCTCTCCACACATATTTAGTCTCCTTTGTGTGAATATGAAAAAAACATAATAATAATAATAGTAAGAGTAGCTGGGCTGTGGAAGGGGATACGCCGTGGATACGTGGCGTAAAGTATGACAGCCGCGACAACTGGGACGCTTCGGCTGAAGAGGCTTCCACCGAATATTCTGAGTTTGCTTTGTGTTATAGCTGAATTTCAAACTTTATTGTCAAAGCTTGAGAATAATTGAGAATTTTCCTTCATGTATGTCAGCTTTACTCGGCTGGTGCTAACGATACCTTTCTTGTTTAATATGATTTAGGCGACCTGCCTGTCCGTCCTCTCAACTGCCCGGAATGGCCAGTCATAGGACGGTCAGAGTGGCGGTGTGCAGAATGTGTGCTGTGCTGTAGATCTGATTCGTCGAGATGAGACGGGGTGGATGCTCGGCAAATTTTATTGTAGTTCGGCTGTGACTGATGGCTCGCTGGTTGTATGTGCAGCATAAATCAATGGCAAGAAGAGGGAAGTGCTACAAACAGGTGGCGTACACTGCAGATCCGCCTTGCATGCGGTCTTAGTTTCCAGCAGAACAAGTAGTAGTTTATGTTCCCATATGGAGGTAGTTGTATTATAGGGTCGGTGGAACCATTCGGCATACCATTTATTGCGGGGTTATCATGGATACGTGGCGTAAAGTATGACAGCCGACAACTGGGACGCTTCGGCTGAAGAGGCTTCCACCGAATATTCTGAGTTTGCTTTGTGTTATAGCTGAATTTCAAACTTTATTGTCAAAGCTTGAGAATAATTGAGAATTTTCCTTCATGTATGTCAGCTTTACTCGGCTGGTGCTAACGATACCTTTCTTGTTTAATATTATTTAGGCGACCTGCCTGTCCGTCCTCTCAACTGCCCGGAATGGCCAGTCATAGGACGGTCAGAGTGGCGGTGTGCAGAATGTGTGCTGTGCTGTAGATCTGATTCGTCGAGATGAGACGGGGTGGATGTTCGGCAAATTTTATTGTAGTTCGGCTGTGACTGATGGCTCGCTGGTTGTATGTGCAGCATAAATCAATGGCAAGAAGAGGGAAGTGCTACAAACAGGTGGCGTACACTGCAGATCCGCCTTGCATGCGGTCTTAGTTTCCAGCAGAACAAGTAGTAGTTTATGTTCCCATATGGAGGTAGTTATATTATAGGGTCGGTGGAACCATTCGGCCATACCATTTATTGCGGGGTTATCATTGCCTAACACCAAAACTCGAAGTTCGGAACGACGCTACTGTCCTAGCTGGGAGTGAAATTCCCTCTGGCCAACTGGCGAGTCTGTTAGTGATATCATGAAAAAAAAATATTCCCTTTCGAAGAAAACCGTGGAGTTATGTAGGAGAAGGTGCTGAAATCCCTGGTAAAGCGCCGACTAGAGAAGCTTTGTGTTAATGTATCTTCGATTCCTGGAAAGCCTGAAAGTCTCGCTGCTTACTTTGCCAACTGCGCGGCCTGTATGGTTTCGCTGTGTTATTCAGATCTCTCGTCTGCCAGGTCGTAGTGCGATGCCTTTTTTCTGAGATCCAGTAGAATGCATGGGCCGGGGTGTCACAGAGCAATTAGGTATCCTGCTTCTGTTCTCTAAGAAGTATGATCTGGACATATTAGAGGCAAGTAAGAAAGCGTCGATCCACATTCTCCCTTTGTCTCTCGTTGCTGATTAAGTAGGGGTCGAGTACATTTTATTATCGGTTGTGGAATCCAGGAGAAAACTGATAAGCACTCCACTATTCACCAGTATTTGCAGTAAAAGACGCCAGGTTCTGGAGGAGGACAGATCCTGCATAACCCTTGGAATTGTGTTACCTATAAATTCTTTGGAATTTTGATATCTATAAACTCCCTGGAATTGTCTTACCTATAAATTCTCTGTAATTGTGTTATCTATAAATTCCCTTGAAATTTTGTTACCTATAAATTTTCTGAAATTGTGTTACCTATAAATTCTCTGAAATTGTTACCTATAAATTCCCTGGAATTTTGATATTTATAAACCCCCTGGAATTGTGTTATTTATAAATTCCCTGAAGTTGTGTTACTTATAAATTCCCTGAAATTGTGTTACCTATCACTTCTCTGGAATTGTGTTACCTTTAATTCCCTGAAACTGTTACTTATTAATTCCCTGAAAATGTGTTGCCAAGAAAGTCCCTGGAATTGTGTTACTATAAATTCCCTGATATTGTGTTACCTATAAATTCCCTGAAATTTTGTTTCCTATAAATTCCCTGAAGTTGTGTTACTTATAAATTCCCTGAAATTGTGTTACCTATCACTTCTCTGGAATTGTGTTACCTTTAATTCCCTGAAACTGTTACTTATTAATTCCCTGAAAATGTGTTGCCAAGAAAGTCCCTGGCATTGTGTTACTATAAATTCCCTGATATTGTGTTACCTATAAATTCCCTGAAATTTTGTTTCCAATAAATTCCCTGGAATTGTGTTACCTATAAATTCCCTCAAATTGTCACCTATAAATTCCATTGAAATTTTGTGACATATAAATTCCCTGAAATTGTGTTACCCATAAATTCCCTAGTATTTGTTACTTGTAATCCCTAAAAATGGTAATTCCCTTGTATCCATATATATCCCTTGAAATGTTGATACTGGTATATCGCTTGATATGCAGGCTTTAGAAGGGTATATCCCATGCAAAGCAGGAAAGTTATACAACTTAATTCTTAAAAACAGGACACTTTCCGATTTGATATCCATTCAAGCCGACATATCTTCACAAATGTATCATGAAATCATACTTCTAATTGTGATGCAATCTCAGGGTAATTCCACCCACCACCACCCTCAAGACATTTAGGACCTTCTATGCTACTGACTTGAGCCTACTCAGTGGACACAGGGATGAGAGGGACATGCACTTTTACCATATCGCCTCTTTAATTCACAGAAAAGGCATTTGAAATAGGGAAGCGTCCTGGTATGTCAACCGCCATTTGAGAGAGCAGAAATATATAAAGAATCAGAAGAGAGAGCAAGAGAGAAAAACAAAATGATAAAAGTAACATATCGAAGGAATGATTTGGCGATGTAAAGCATGGAAGAAGTTCAATGTAGATTGGTTTTAGGGAAGCAGCACGGAATTACTTCCATCGTTAAGCGAGGCGAGCTTACAAAATATCTTGAAGAAGCAATAAAATGAAAAGGCCCTCGGCATGTTTATGTATTCTCCTGTTCTTCCCTCCACCATTTTATTTATAGACAACAAGTACGTGCTTGCATACAACAGACATTAAATAATCAGCTGATATTCGTCGCAATTTAACTCGAATTATATAAGATTGCCGATGAAAGATTTATTAATGACCAATCAATATGTATCTCAATACAGAACAGCAAAAGCATCAGTTGCGAGAGTCTGCCCAGCGATGCCCACCGCTGGATTCCTTCTCGCGCCGCCAAGAGGTCAAGGCTGCCTCCCGACGGGCCCTCTCTGGGTCCTCCGCGGGTGACACGCGAGGGCCATTCAGGCCCTGCGGCCGAGGCGAGCTGGCCTTTTCGATTGCATTATGGTGTTTCTTGAGCGATTGATTTTCGCACTTAAATGGCAGGCAGCAGTGTTCAAAGGTAGACCAAAGT
>NW_020870944.1:479306-484306 GCF_003789085.1 Penaeus vannamei
GCTATTTCTTCATTCCTAGTTTTTTTTAATTACTAGCTTGAATACCTGTGCAATTAACAAGTTTAGCAGTATAATTAGAGCACACAGATTGTGTCCAATTCACTTCGCATAATACCATACAAGAAAAAGAGATACCAACTTATGCATTAATGCAAAGGGTAAAGCTTTACCTTAATCAAGTGTATCATTGATTAGAGAGTGAATGAAAAAAGTGAAGAGAGTTTTAAAGTTCATAATATCAACGGCTCCGAACTTTGCTTCCGGATGCAAATTGAACAATAGCCTCGGGCTCCGATACCTTTTTAACATATTTACATTTTGTGGAAAAAAATAGATATATAAAATAAAGAACATATATATATTTTTTAAATATGAAGTAACCTGTATCATAAAATCTTTTTGAACCTTTTTGCAGTATTCATTTTGGTTTTGTTTCACTTCCTATATTTCCTCTTCCTTTCAACAATAACTTCGGTTTCACTCCCATTGCTGTCAGATGTATTGGAAGCTGTCTTCTTAACGCTGTCGTAAATACCACAAAGCTCACCGTGCAGCAGCCTCTTACTTTCTTATATTCCGTGGCCAAGTTATACTCGTACACACAGTTTTGTGCTTGTAATTATAGCTATATACATATGTGAATTGTGCATATTCATTCACAAGGTTAGATAGAATCAATGGATAGAAGTAAATATGTAAGCAGATAGATTTTTTTTTTTATCTTTTATCCTTGTGTGACCTGTCCTTATCATTTCGTAACAGAAATCCCCATTCATAATCCTCTTTATTACGAATACTGAATCAACATACTTTTGCTCTTTTCAATCAAAAGTTTTTCCTTTTATGGTATGGCGGAAATTCCACGAATGGCGTTATGCAAGCGGAAAAAGATGGATTGGAAGAGATGGGTTAAACTATAAAGAGTAAACAACCAATAATCCTTCAGTTAACCGATATCACAATGAGAAGGTCGTATTTTTTTGCCCTTTTCAAGCACTCACATCAATTACCATTTTTTAAACTTCCCACATATTTTGTGCTCGTGTGTGAGTCTATTAGTAAATTCCATCGGATAATCTCTACAACGTTTGCTCTTGAATACTGACATCCGAAGCACAGACAAGAACAATTATGCAAATAACAATAAATTAATAAGAATAAATAATGCCTCAATGATGTGAATGTCCATTGCATTTAGAGAAAGAAATGACTCGATGGATGACGCCAATAAAGTCCTCATAGAAGACGGACGGCAGACGACGGACCGGCGGCGACGAAAAAGATACAATCGTGTTCCTTTATGACGCCCGTAAAATAGAGAGAAATATGCTTAGAAAATTGAATTTAAGAACAATACATAAAAAGTGATCAAATTTATGACACAGTCTGAAATAGCCAATATATATGGAAATAAGATTTAAACATGGGTAAAATTTTATGAGCATAAGCAAAGAGTAAAGTATAAGTTATTTTCGTTTTTTTAAGTGCTTTCTTCCCTTCACGTTTATAGTCCATATATTCTTTACTGCAATTGTTGCTTCGAAAATTCCTAAAATCTATTTCCATACTTCTGAACTTTAAGTTTTCTTTTTAATATGACATTCAAGAAACTGTGCATAAAAGTCTCTCAATATATCACTGAACTTTGCTAAGAAACGTGTGTGTGTGTGTGTGTGTGTGTGTGTGTGTGTGTGTGTGTGTGTGTGTGTGTGTGTGTGTGTGTGTGTGTGTGTGTGTGTGTGTGTGTGTGTGTGAAAATCCCTTTTTGTTAAACTAAATGGAAATATAAATCCCATTCTTAAGATAAACTTCAAATGTCGAGTAAAACACACAAAATGGGACAAATCTGAATCTTAAATCTGACGCCAAACAAAGTGAGGAAATTGTTCTGCAACTCTATATATTTTCCATGTCAAGGTTTTGAATGACGTTGAAGGATTTTTTCTTACATTTCTTATAAACCATTTTTATTATTTACTCACGATGAAGGTTATTAAGATAATCCACCGTCTTTTTCACGAGAAACAGTGCACCTGTGAATACCACATGTAGTTATTCATCACGCTACGACATACAACATGACCACTAATCTTTTAACTATGTTGGCATCACTTCCTTAGAGATCAAAGACCAGAGTGCGTGCGCAAATAAAGTCTTCTGTGGCCTGTGACCTCCTTTCAAGCACAGGAGCAAAGACCAAGGCCTGTGGTTTCAGTGCATGGAAACAGTGTGCTTGCAACGATGTGAGCTTTAACAGTGATTGCATGCCAACAGTGTACTATTGGCGTGCTCGGGTCCCACATGTAAAACTGAGAATGAAGAAAGAATTTAGACACAACCTGATGTCGGGTTGATCAAAAGCGACTATTTGATCGATAACTTGGTTGCATGGTTCGCGATTCAAAATAGCTCAACCCTGCGGGTTTTGAAGTCAGATGTCAAAGACGGCTCAAGAGTCGTAATATCACGAAGGACATGAAACCTGCGATAAGTGTATGGATTAATGCATTGATTCATAAACAAGGCACGGTCAAAACTGTCAATTTAGAAGAAAACTATAAATGATAAATTTGATGACAGAAGTATGAGTATTTTTTAAGACGGTTCATGTTTAAAACAAATAAATGTACTAAACATCAAAGGTCATACAGCACTAGGGTAAAGTACTGGGGCGAAATTGAGTTAGATGTCACAGGTTATAGAGCGTTACAGGATAGCACGTTAGTGAAAAGAGTAAGGAGGGGGAGTAAAGGAAGTAAGATAGAGATTAGTAAAAGAGGAAAGGGTTAAGGGTGTTGGGTGATTGAATGAAATGGAGAGTATCTGAGGAAGGAAGGGGAACGTTGTATACGGAAAACTAGCAAAGGAGCCATTATAAAACAGCCAACAGATAATACGGGTAGAGATGATGTTGGAGAAAGATTAGAAGAATCCGGGGAAAGATTAGAAGAATCCGGGGAATGAGATAAGGGAACCGGGGAGAGTGGTAAAGTATTAGGAAGAATGCCAGAAGGGGAGGGAACCGTAGAAGGACACTGTTGCGACATAGAGGAAGTCACGTGAGCATCTAAGTGGTAGTGGTAAGGATAATGAGGAAAGAAGAGGGAACGTTGGCGTACATGGAGAGGGAGAGGACTGAGTTGGGGGAACTTGAGGAGGAGGAGGAGGAGGAATATCAGCACATACTTTGAATCTAGAGCGAATAGGAACAGCGGGATTGGAGAGTGGATGAGGGAGTGGAGCGTCCCTTCGGTTCATGTTTATGAAGTTTTGGATGACTTCAAGAGTTTCTGGAGGGGAGTTGGGTGGGGAGGTCTGAAAAAAGAGCAGAAGAGGGGATAAATGTCCGAGGTGCAGAGGAAGAGGTGGGAGTAGGAGAGAATGTGGTAAGATGTGGTGGAACGTTTATGTTGTCTGATGCGACAGGTAAAATGAGAAGGAGGGCTAGGCATCGAAGAAGTGGTAGTGATTGGAGTATCTGGATATGGACTGGAAAATGAATTTGACTGGGGGAGAAGAGGAGTAGAGGTAAGATGGTTCGGGATAGAAGGAAGAGATATTGGGGGAGATGCTGAGACATCTTGAGAAGATGGGAGGAGAATGCAGCGAAGAGCAGTTTTGGACTAGGTAGAGAGCGAAGAACCTCGTCTGAGTGTTTTCTGCCTGTCCTCACCTAAGGTGAGGCATACCTCAGATTTGAGCCTGTAGACAGGGCAGCTCCTATAATATATATTGTGGAAGCCACCACCATTGGCACTCGCGCGTGACTTAGCAGAGCAATTTAAACGGCCATGGCCAGTTTGGGCACACAGAGGGGTGGCCAATATTTCTGACATTGATGGGGAAGAGGTCGATATGGTCAGATAGGGCCGGACACTCCACCAATGTAGACTTCGTGGGGAAGGTCATGTCTACAGAAGCTAATCATGGCTATATTGGTGTATGACTTACACTGGCCTCTGTCAGAAATTGTGTAGCACTGTATTGCCACTGCATTACAGCTAACGAGGCAGGCCGGCAGGTCGTTTTTACAGTCTGAAAAAAAGAGTACAACAAAAGTTTGCCGAGGGGGAAGAAGTAGAAAGACGAGGACGAGAGGAAGATAAGCGGTGTGGAGTGACTTAGTATGAGGAGAACAATAAGGATGAGGAGTAGTAATAAGGGGGGAGGGTATAGACAATGAACAAGACTGTGCAGTAGTAGATGTAGTGGCTGTTGGGAGATAGGAAGGGGTGTATTCTGAAGGTTGAGTAAAGACCTGGGGGGATGATTCGGAATATATAGATTCTTAAGAAATCATCGATGAGGAAGTATTAGTGTCAGTGGTCGGAGCGGTGGTCAAGGGAGAGGCTGGGATCGGGAAATCAAATTTAGATAGGCTAGATGATGAAGGGGCAAGCTTTAATGTCCTTGATAAGGATAAAAAAAATATATATATATTGGCCACAGTGAGCCTGAAATAAGTCGGGAAAAGAAAGGGTCTACCCCTCAGGGTATGGGCTAGGCGATTAACCAAGGGAATACCGTGCCAATGGCTCCCGGAGGGTGTTTAGGACTGGCACAAAGCCAGTCTTTCAGCACGGCTCTCACACCCATAGGAAGTGGGCAGAATAAGGGGATAAAGAAAAGAAGGAAAAGAAAAAGGAGACGAAAAGACCATGTAAAATTAGTTGAGGCGAGAGCTGAGGTCCCAGGTGCGGGTGATCCCTGGCACTAGGCCTCAGTCTCCGTTTCCTGCCCCCCCCCTCCCCCACGACAACAGCAAGCAACGGGTGGGGTGGGGGGTGGGAGTTTAAGATCTTAAAGTGATGATCAGTCCTATTTCTAGCCATCATTTATAACGATCAAACGTTATAAATCATTTCTGCATTAAAGTCATTATCATCAGCAGCGCTCGGTGAATTCAACTCTGTGTGCCTTTTGTTTCTCCTTTTAGATTTTAAAACGTGCCCATGGTCGCAAGGAACAGCTGTGCTCAAAACTACTTTCCTTGACTTCAA
>NW_020870944.1:489306-491806 GCF_003789085.1 Penaeus vannamei
TAAGTTTTGACAAGGTAAAATACGAATCACATATCTGTAAATGTTAATCTTAAGTTTTCTCACCTGAATCATTATTAGAAGATTAGAAGATATTGAACTTCCTCTTTCATGTCACCTATTGCCATGCTTTAATTCATTTGCTTTCAGGTCCTCTGAAATCAAATATCTGTTATCTGAACTAGATGAATATGGTGGAGTACACCCTAATGGCTTGTTTCCTTTGATTTTAAATAGACTAAATGACCAATTAGCTCCTAAATTAATCGTAATCTTACGCCTTATAGTTCGTAAAGGGTCATTTCCAGATTGCTGGCGCTTTGGTAATGTTACCCCTTTTCCCAAGGGCCCAATACAGTCTTCACCTACTGAATATAGGCCCATTTCAATTACACCAATTTTATTCAAGGTTTTTGAACGTTTGCTGGTCAAACGTCTTTCTGTACATCTGAGACCGTTTCTTCCAAAGACTCAGTTTGGTTTTAGAAAGGGACTCGGCTGCAATGATGCACTGCTTATGTTGGTGCATGAAATGCAGTCTGCTTTAGATAAGGGTCATGAGTCAAGACTTGTCTCGCTGGATTTTAGTGCAGTTTTTTACACTGTTAATCACAAGGGTTTAATTTTTAAGTTATAGTCTTTTGGTGTCGGTGGTAAAGTTTTATTTTAACTGAATTTTTAATTGGTAGGCAGCAGCGTGTTCATGTTGATGGTAATTTTAGCTCGTATTCTCATGTATCCTCTGGGGTTCCTCAGGGCAGTGTTCTTGGCCCTTTGCTTTTTATCTTGCATACAAGCGATATGTGGTCTGGCATTACTAATAAAATGTTAGCATATGCTGATGATACTTCTCTCTATGCTGATATTCCTTCTACGGCAACTAGGCAAATAGTAGCTGACAGTCTCACTGTAGACCTGATGATGATTCATTCGTGGTTCTCTCGGTGGGGCATGAAATTAAATCCTACTAAGTCTTTAAAAAATGATTGTGAGTCGGTCTCCAACGCAGTTGCCTCAGCATCCAAGTCTGCTGATTAATGGAGTGTTAATCACTTCGGTGGATAACTTGAAGCTCTTAGGTGTAACCTTTGATTCAAAGCTTACATTTGAATTGCATATTAGGAATATGGTCCGGGCAATTTCATCAAAGTTAGGCATCATTCGCAAGTGCAAGAAAATCTATGACGATGACAACATTACACGTAGGTGCTTCTTTTCTTTTATTTTGCCTCATTTTGAGTATTGTTCTGTGTGGTTATCTGCTGCACTCACACTTAAGACTGCTTGATAGTTCTTTTAATTCCATTAAATTTCTTCTGTCTGTCTTAAATTTGGACACTGGACATCGTAGAGTTATTGGGGCTCTTTCAGTTTTATACAAGATTGTAACCGATAATTCACATCCCCTCTATAAGTTTTTACCTGATTTTTATCAACCTGCTAGAATTACCAGAAGTTCTATGACCCTCAGTTCAATGACGTTTGATGTAAGTCGATCGTCTACAAGTCAGTTTTCTAGATGCTTTTTTACTGCTATTTGTAGACTTTTGAATAGATTGCCTTCAGAGATTGTAACTTCTTCGACTCTTGATAAATTTAAAACGTCAGCTAACATATTTTTCTTACGTAATTAGCTGACTTTCTTTTATTCATTCTTTCTTAGCTGTATCTTGACCTGCACTGACACCTTTGGTGGTATAAATCTTGATTTTTTCAGTGTGGCTCATTATATAGCTTAATATAATAATGATGATAATAATGATAATAATAATTGTCTCTAGTCTCTACGCGGCCGACTTGTCGAACTTATGAATGACAAATTACCCAATTGCTTAATGGATTGTTTATATTGACGACTTGTAAGAGGTCGGTAATGAACAACCGGAGGACTGTTTATTAAGCATATCCCAGCATTTAAAGCATATCCCATTAAGCATATCGAAATTCATGTATCAAAAATGTTGCAGTAAAAGCATCAGATCTAATGTATCCATTACTCTCTCTCTCTCTCTCTCTCTCTCTCTCTCTCTCTCTCTCTCTCTCTCTCTCTCTCACACACACACACACACACACACACACACACACACACACACACACACACACACACACACACACACACACACACACACACACACACACACACACATACACACACACACACACTTAAGGTTTAAAAGACTGGTTTAGTATTTAAGAAGAAGGGAAGAACATAGTGACTCCTCAAATTCCTCGAAACTGAATTTTAGGAGAAGCAGGATGTATGATGTTTATTTTTGTTTCATGGCATAAGCAATAAATGCTGTGCCTTAGGAATTCAAACATACATATCTATATTTCGCCTAAAAATGACTATTTGGACCGTTAGAATATTACGAAAAGATAACAAACTAAAACCTGAAGTCTGACAGGCAGAGGAAACCTAGGAGTGAACACTAAAATCAGCAATGAAATTGCACTTATAACGAGATTATATATATAATATATATATATATATATATATATA
>NW_020870944.1:494306-511806 GCF_003789085.1 Penaeus vannamei
TGACACCAATAAACAAATTTAAAAAAAACTGACATAGTGGTTACATATCCTATTCTTGCTGAATATGATATTGAATGACCCACAGGAATCATAGATTTTAAAATGAAAATCTGTCCTTGCTAGCTCCCAAAAGACTATCCTGGATGCTGGAATGGTTGCCACGCTGTCGAGAGCCTAAATGGCTGAGAGGTTGTCACATTTACCACAGAGATTAAACTAGAATGACATGTTTAATCATCCCAAGGGCACTGTGTTGCTCTCTGATTTAATAAAAGTATCCTGGTGTACTTAGAAGATTAAGTGTTTATATTATCATTGTGATAGCACTGAAGCTGTCAACTACCTTAACCTGCATGCCCCCCAATCACCTGCTCGACGTTGTTGTTGCGGGGCTTAGGATGAAAGGCTGGCTTTGTGACAGTCTTAAACAGCCTTCATACTCCGTTTGCTTTTTTTTCTCTATCATTTTCACTACCTACAGCACTCAACAACTTTTGACATAGCTATAATTTGAATACGCCGCTAATGACCTTAGATGATGACATGGCAGAAAATTTTCTGCAGTGTTTCAACACGCTCCTTTGGGAAGTTCAGTTCACTGAGAGCTAGTTTCACCCAGGCCTTGCATATAGAGGTGAAGCTATAACAGTAGGTAACACCTTAGATCCATGCAGGATGTCCATCCTGGGCAGTCCAACCATACTGTTGTAGTAACAGTTAAGGGTGAAGACTACAAAAGCATTTACTAATTTGCGTGTTCTTTCTCACTTCTCTTGGGATGCAGACCACATAATGCTTTTGTGACTATACTGAGCGCTTATTCATAGCGAACATGAGGTTTAGTTCCTAATGCTCGCAGAATCTGTACAGGGGTTTTCAGGTCTTCACCTGAAGAGTCCCAACATGCCGAGTGTAGAAACACCTCTTTTATTGCACCAGGACTACATGAACATTTACTGCATGAGACTACAAAGAATGCCGGGCTCTCCTGCATCCCGATTGGATTTCAACCCCTTTGATGACAGCTGATCCTATGGTAGGAGAATGAGGAATCTTGTGGAAGATCTCAATTTGAATTTCTCCATGGTTTTAGCTGTTGGAACTACCCAGTTCCTTCCTGGGACCAATGTTATCAGGCTGGATTTCGGCGGAATAGGGAAGGGGAAGAGATTCGAAGCGGAAATCAGGGGGGGGGGGGTTCAGCATACTTCTAAGTATCAAGGATTAAATGCAACATATAAATGGTTCGAAGAATGGTGTGGGCTTTGCAGCAGTGAACAGGAAGAATACCGCAGTTGGCAGTCTTCTTCAGCAGCCTCGATCTTCACTGCAGAGTTATATGCCACCCTCGATGCAGTTAAAATGACAGAGATATTAGGAGCCTCGATCTTCACTGCAGAGTTATATGCCTTTCTGATGTAATTTATTGTGACTCTCGTAGTGCTGTGTACTCAATTACGAGCTTAAAATCATCTCATCCAGTGAAAAGGGAGGTTTAAGACTGGCTAACACTGATGACAGGGCCTAAGATAGCTGTGTTGGATGCCAGCGCATATTGGTTGAAACAATATGAAAAACAGAGGCAGCAATAAAAAGAAAAGAGAGGCCTATATATTTTTTGATAACCAGGAATCTTCCAGTCATCTATAATCCAATGGAATCATGTTGAGATTTTTAAGTACCATTATAAGACTGTACGAGAAAATGAAAAGGATCTAAAAAGTTATAGAATCCCGAAGAACATTACCAATTGGCAGAACAGAGTGATGAGGTCTCAAAGAAACCTGGAAAGTAGCCTGTGAGGTGAAGGGGAAATCCCTTCCAATCGAAGTATGACAATGCTTTTATTCAACTCCAGGAACGAAAAATATGGTAACTCATTCCTAGACTCTGGAGTACTCAGATTCGCTAGGTCTATTTTAACATGATATAATAAAGATATGTAAAACTTAAAGATACATTATGTATATGCAAATAATAATATTAGTTGACACCTAATTAGAATATAAAAAAACAAGCGTATCAACGTACCCTACATTCCTGTACAAGTTGTCATATTTTACTTCCCTGAGAACACGAACTGGAAACATTGTTTGTGGCGAGGATATGAAAAAATTAGCCCAAAAATTAAGTGTTCAGTTCCTTTGATGTTTCTAGAAAGCCCCTGGGCAATGAAACGAAACCCAAAGTACAAGGCAAGAGATAACTAAATAAATCAAATTAACCATTATAGAAACGTCCAAATCGGGGGTTCAGATGAGAGTTGTGAGTAAAACAGAATGAATCTGCCCCTGAAAGGTGGTAAACCATGTGGGCGACAAAGAAAAAATTGAAATTGCAAATAATTCTGACACGCTTCCCTTGGATAAAGAAATGCTTTGGATGAAGGAAGGGGAGAGGGAGTGCCAAAAAAGTGAGACCGACACAATTAAATTATTATTGGAAAATTTGAACGAATAAAAAATAAAACTAACTAGTCATATGCTTTGTAATATTAGTATAGTATGTGGCTATAAATATATATATCTTATATAATTATATATATAAATATATAATACTTATATATATTATATATATATATAATATAATGTGTGTATATATATGTATATATATATATATATATATATATATATATATATATATATATATATATATATATATATATATATATATATATATATTATATATATGTATATATATTTATATATATCTTATACTATATATTTATGCATATATGTATATATATTATATATGCACACTATATCTATCTATATATATATATATATATATATGTATATATATATATATATATGTATATGTACATACATGAACACATACAGACACAGAAACACAAACAACACACACACACACACACACACACACACACACACACACACACACACACACACACACACATATATATATATATATATATATATATATATATATATATATATATATATATATATATATATATATATATATATATACATATATATATATATATATATATATATATATATATATATATATATATATATATATATATATATATATATATATATATATATATATATATATATATATATATATATATATATATATATATATATATATATATATATATATATATATATATATATATATATATATATATATATATATATATATATATATATATATATATATATATATATATATATATATATATATATATATATATATAAGAGAGAATGTACGGTAATAGAGATGGAGGAGAGAGAAAAAAGAAAAAGAAAAATAGAAGAGAGAGAGAGAGAGAGAGAGAGAGAGAGAGAGAGAGAGAGAGAGAGAGAGAGAGAGAGAGAGAGAGAGAGAGAGAGAGAGAGAATGTATGAGTAATAGAGAGGGAGGAGGAGACAGAAAAAAAAAGAAAAAAAAGAAGAGACAGAGAGATTGGCAATATGAGGAAGGAAAATATCGTTAAAACCATTATTATTTCTTCTCTATATTATTTTCAGTTACCTTTTATCTTTTTTTTATATAATTATTATCATCATTGTAATATTTTCATTTTCAGATTTATTTTATCATTATTTTTATTATCATAATTGTCATTAACATTATAATCAATTTTTTACAAGCATTTTTCCTATTTTTATACCATTTTTTTAGGTGTTTGTTTTAACGTCATCACAAATATTATCATAGTTATAATAAGTATTCTTGTTATTACTATTATTCTCATGGATATGATTATGCAATTTATATCCTTGTTGTTATTATCAATATCGTTCTTATGATTATCTTTATAGTAAGATTAAGAATTATAATTTTTATCACTATTATTATCAATATTATTGTTGATTTTATTAATATAATTATTTTTACAATTATTACTATTACCATTGATACTATAAGTTAATTTCATCTTTATTATCATTGATATTAACAGTAACACTAATGGTAATAATATCAATAACAATAATAAAAATAGTAATGATCATGATGATAATCATGATGCTCATAATAATAATGATTATAATAAAAATTACTATCATTCCTGACAGTTATCATTATTTTTTATTATTATTGTAATTATGATTATAACTATCAGGATCATTAATAATGATGATGATAATTATAAAATAAATTGTAATAACGATGATAACTATAACTATCATGATCATTCATAATATTGATAGTAATGGTAATGATAAGTATAATTTTTTCAATGTCATTAATTTCATCATTCCCATCATCTTTATTATTATTCTGGCTATCATATTGCAAAATTCTTTCTTATGATCAGTATTCATCATTATTATCTTCCGTATCATGAATACTATCATTTACAATTATCATTATCATCGTCATTATGTACCACTATGTGTATTGTTAGCACTATTACCATTATCATTATGCATCATTCTATTATGTATTATGTATGTTTCATGATCATTATTAGGCTTACAATTAGCTTTCCAGAGACTGAGTCTGGTGTGACGAATGAATGAAAAGAGAAAGTCTTTCTTATCATTTATTGGTCCAATATTCACACAAGAAACAATGGGAACAAGTTATCTAACTATGAAAGGAAAATTAATCCACATCAATATAAACCTGTTTCATCAGCCCAGAAATCTTTTATAGTACCAGGGGCCAAATTCCTGAATGGGGAATGGCTCCTGACATATATAAATGATCCATACTAAAGAGAAGCATGAAAGATACCAAATGCCACACTCAAAAGGTAATACTTCAAACTAAACACTAGAATATGTAACTAACAACTCTCTCTTAAATTAAGGAAAAAATCTTTCTCAAAATGTACATTTTTCTTTTGGATAATACCCTAAGAATATTCTAAAAATATGCCATTTAATACCTTGGTAAAATAATATTGTAAAAATATATTTCAATCACTAGACAGTAAATAAACCTTTATATTAACTGTATGAAGTATGTGTAACTACACATTATATATACAAACTAAGAAAATATCTCAACATGGTGCTACGACCAAATCAGAGGTGAAGGTCTCCCACATGATGAGGTTTAGCACTGGTCGCCTCCCTTCATCTGCATCTGGCATCACAGTCTTTACTAATATCTGAAAGCAAAAGTGAAGTGCTTAGTCTGGAACATGGTATAAATAATACTGAATGTATTAAATATCTGCAGATCTTTTGAAAACATCTAGAGGTAATGATTGTAAGATTATAAATATATGTTAATCACATTTCTGTATATTTAGTATTGAAGAAAACCATTGGCTGATACTATGATAATACAATATCATAGATACTGTTTGCAAAATGTATGCTCTATTGTAAGTTGGCAAACAGTGCATTTCTGATTATGTAGATTTCTTTCATTGAACTTAGTCATGTGATTGATAAATGCAAAAAACTGCCTACCCTTTGCACCATTTCATACTAGTTTATTAATTAAAGGGTCTTCATGGAAAGTAGTTATGACAGGTTAGCAAGCTGATGATCTGAGCTGCTGAAATACATATCAGTATACATGGGTACGTATTCATATACCGAATACCTGAATACATATTTGTATGCATAAATACGTATCCATATACATGAATATTTGTCCGTATGCATGAATATGTATCCGTATACCTGAATACGTGTCCGTATGCATGAATATGTATCTGTATACCTGAATACGTGTCCGTATGCATGAATACGTATCCATATGCATGAATATGTATTCGTATAACTGAATACGTGTCCATATGCATGAATACGTATCCGTATACCTGAATACCGTATATACGTATATACCTGAATACGTATCCGTATGCATGAATATGTATTCATATACCTGAATACATATCCGTATACATGAATACGCATCCGTATACATAAATACATATCCATACGCATGAATACGTATCCGTACACATGAATATGTATCCGTATACATGAATACATATTCATATACACGAATACATAAACATTTGAAAAGGAAGTGCACAAAAAAGTGTTCAGAGAAGAGATAATACAAATGAGATCTTATTGCAATTGGAAAATAAGGTAGCTGATAATACAACAGGAAGCACACGCGAACACACTCACCTTTACGCTAATTTAGTTTAACAATATTGGGATACAATTTAGGTAATATAAAGGCACCTTTTAGTTCAATTCCAAGGTAATTTAGTATTTGGTTATATGGATATTTAGGGAAATGAGAAAAAATCAAAGTGATATTTCATTTCATTTTTTCATAACCATTGTCACCCTCGTTCCAGTTTCCATGCGAAGATTACACAATGGAAAAAGGAAGTGAAATTAGAAATTTGAGCCCTGATGATTTGAGAATATGATGGTATCAAGGTGGGCGCAAGTTGGAGAAAGGGCTAAGATCGGTCACACTATGTATACCCTAAAGCACATGAATGTATGCATTTTCTTCCCTAATTTATTAATATCACATGGGAACAGTATTTATCTGTAAACAAGATTATCAGACTAGAATGTAGTCATTTTGCCAATAACAAAAATTGTGATATGAACATGGTAGAATGTGGTTGCACACAAGAGGATTCGTTACCCTTTTCCTTGGATCGAGTGTCTGTTACGCTTCGTGTTATTTTCACCTAACAGAACAAACGTTAATGGCTGAAACCAATAAATGTGCTAAACATCAAAGGTCAGAAATCAATATGGTAAAGTATTGTGGCAAAAATGGTAAAAAAAAAATAATAATGATAAATGATAAAAAAAATAACGATAAGAATAAAATGTGTTTAATGTCAGATTTTATAATATTTACCAGTTGGGAGAGGTAGGGATAATGGGGAACAAGGAGGGAATAATGCAGATAGAGGAGAGGATGGGGTGTGTAGGGAAAGAGTGGGAGGAAGAAAGGTTGGGGAAATTTGACGGGGAGAAGGATGGATATCGGCAAGTACTTTGAAGAGGGTCTAGAAATAGGGGGATTGGAGGGTGGATGAGGAAGCGGAACATTGTTTTCGGTCATGTCTAGGAACTTTTGGATGTCTTCGAAAGTTTTTGGAGAGGAAGTTGGGTGGGGAGGTTTGGGGAACAAAGGTTCTCTTGTGAGGAGGAAAAGAGGCGATAGATGTTCGAGGAGTGGAGGAAAGGAGGGTGTAGGGGGATGTAGAATGCAAAGATGGGGTGGAATGTTTAGGTTGTCTGGTGTGACAGGTAAAGTGAGGAGAAGTGGTAGGCATCGGAGAAGTGGTAGATATTAGAGTATCTGGATTTAGACTGGAAAAGGAATTTGGGGGAGAGAGGAAGTAAAGGTAGGATGGTTCAGGGTAGAGGGAAGATATACTGGTACTGTTTTGGAAGAGACAGAGAGAGAAAAACCTCGTTGCTGTACATACTGTCTAGCCCCATGGAGAGTGAGGCCTAGTTGAATCTGCTATCTAAGCTTATAGCCAGGGCAGCTCTTATTAAATGAATTATGAAAGCAACCACAACTGGCATACATACATGACTGAGCAGGGCAATTTAAATGGTTAAGACCAGGAGCAACAGTGTTTGGCTGGGTGGCCAAAATGACAACACTTCTGACATTGGTGAAGAAGGGGTCCATATAGTCGGACAGGCCAAAATGAACTAAATGGGGGAGGACTTGTGTATGTATGCTTATTTTCGCAATATTGGTGTATAACTTATGCTGTCCTGTGTGAGGAATAGCATAGCAATGTACTGCCACTGTATCATAGTCAACAAGGCAGGCAAGTAAGTCATTGTCATAGAAAGGACAATCAGTCTCGGAGATTGAGGAATAGTGAGCTAAGCCAGGGTAGACAGTGCACGAGCTTGGGACTCAGATGTAACTGTGACAAGGCATTTATGATAGAAATGACTGGGAAAGGAAACTTTGCCAACTTGCTTTTAGAGACATTGCTGAAAGAGAAGGGTACTGTCAGAGTAAGAGGCTATGGAAGGAACCACAAAGAATCGATCCCACTTGGCTGGGCCATGGACAGTATTCAAAAGGTTTCAGAGGTGGAAACATTAAGAGGAGGAAGATAGGATGGTGTGGAGTGAAGTAGTACTGTGGGGGGGGGGCAATAAGGATGAAATAGTAATTAGGTGGAAGGGGGTAGACAATGAAGAAGACTGTGCAGTTGATGGAGTGGAGAATGTTGGGAGAGACAATGTCAGCAGACAATGAGGAAACCTCACAGTATCAGTGGCCAGAGCCATGGTCAAAGGAGAGGTGGGGGTCAAGAAAACCATTGAAATAAAAGTTAATAGGGTAGTTGATACAGGGGTAAGGGGCAAGGCTCAATACCCCATATTAGGGTAAATATCTTCATTAGTGGCCATGGTGGGCCTGATATAAGAGGGAAAAAGAAATGGTCTTCCCCTCTGGGTCCCCATAAGGGGTAAGGGCATGCCGTGCCCTTGGCTCCTGGAGGCCATTCATGAATGACACAAAGCCTGCTTTTCATCATTTCAACAAGGCTCTCACACCTTAGGAAGTGGACAAAGGAAGGGAGAAAAGAAAAGGAAAAGGAAAGGGGGAGACGAAAAAGCCATGCAGAGTTGGCTGAGTCGAGGGCTGGGGCCCAAGGTAGAGGCAATCCCCACCCTGGGCCCCAGTCTGTCTCCTAAGCCCCCATAACAGCAACGACCAATGGATTAGGGGGCTAAAAATATATAAAGAGGTATAAGAAAGAATTAATGCATTAATCTTATATATCTTATACTTTAAATAGGCCTACATTTGATAAACTAATAGTCATTAGTTTAATTAGTTTATAATTGTACTTACAACACTCTTTTTCTTATAAATGAACGTAATTCTTATAATGTAAACCTTCACCGAGAGAACTGAAACCCCCTCTCCCCCCATCTGAAGTAAAAAAAAAAAAAAAAAAAAAAAAAAAAGCTATGCAATTCCATTCACAATCTCTCCTGAAATGAAGTGATATTTCCATTCATGTTCTTTGCGGAAGGGAATAGATGTGCCGGTATGTCTGCATGCAGCCACACCCGAAGCTTCAGACTCACTTCACACTGCTTGCATGTGAACAGCAAAAAGAAACTAACCTCCAGATGATTCCTTCATTTAACCTGTTGAGGAAAAGAAATAAAAATGAAGTTAGCATTACCAACTTTCACCTTGACATATCACAGGAAAGCAAAATGTCAGTGAAAAATGAGTGACAAATACTGAAATTGTGGAAAGCAAACCAAATAATAATATTACACAAAATCATTAACTAATTTAGATATCTGTAACTTCATTTGTCTGCAAAACTTTACTTTCCAATAAATATCACTTAAAAAGAAGTCTTGGTAGCTAAAGTATTTCTTTTGATTTTCTATATTATTCTACATATCTATATATATTTTTTCTCTTGCTCTAAAACATGTTTTCTCTTTTTTTTACTTGTGTCTCAAACAATACAAGAAGCACAATCAAGAAAGTCATTCCTTTTAATTTTTAACTACTTTAAATATCTGTCGCTAGACTTGGCAGCAAAAAATTACATTTCAACTGAATCGTTTCAAAATGTATCTTTTTCTTTGCTCATATTGCTGTATTGATTCTTTCTTTACATTCTTCTCCATTGACACCTCTTATCTTTTTCTGTCCTTCTTTCCTTCTTTTCCTTCCTACTCTCTATCTCTTCGTCTCCTTATCCCTCACCTCTTCTCTTTCTCCCTCCCACATGCTACCAGATTTTTCAAGCACACATTTCCAATCCCTAAATGTTATGAATGCCTAATGCATATAGATGGGATTATTCCATAAAAAAACTTGGATGCAGTGATTGTAATCAACAGGGACATAAATACAAAGATTGTCCAAATACATCTCACATTATTTTGGACAGGAACCACCCATCATAAAACAGAACATGTCAGACCCATTCAAAAGCCCAATAAACAAAAACAATATAACACCAAATAACTTTAAAAGAAATATAAGCCGATGTCAAAATACACCTCGAAGTTAAGCAAAAGCTAAGTCACAAACCCAAAATATTACACCAGGACAGAAAACACCCCAGAGACAGAGAACCCAAAACGCAGAAAGGTACAGTGTAAAAGCTACACCAGAGGCAAATAACAAACGAAAAATAAAACCACAATATAACACAAATTCAGAACAATCACCGATGGACCTTACCCACACCTATTACCCACTATTACTATTACTATTACCCACATCCATTCCCACCACCCACACCTGTAATATTACTACCATCGCCCATATCCATCACCTGCAACTATTGCCCAAAAAGATTTAAACTAGGTGATTATCACAAAAACATAATAAAACAGTAAGAAACAATACAAACTCAGAAAAATCTATTTCAAAAATAATTATAGGAACAATCAAAGATTTCACTCTAATTCTAAAACAAATAAGAAATTTGATAATAGTATAGAATTCCCACTTAATCCAAAAACAAAATCACAGACTTAAACCAACCAATTTCTAAAGAATAGCCTGTATTAATTACTTTAATTGAAACCTGGTTATTTTTCAACCATAGAATTAAGAAAAAAGAAAGGCAGTGAAAATCAAATTGATGGTGGACATGACAGGCATATAGAATGATACACAATTTAGAAGCTTGAATGATAGATATGAAATAGGATTGAGGTCCTGGGAGTAGCAATACAATGCAAAGAAAAAACACTAAATTCATGTAATAACATATCTAAAGAAAAAAATAATATTATATGTGTAATTATGTATAACCTTTCATATTGTATGCATATATATATAAAATATATGTAAAAGTAAATATTATATGACAATATAAAATAAACATTCCAGTGTTTCTTTCATCATCATCATTGCGGAGCTAACGCCGACGGGGGCGCATAGCCGCGTCCACCCTTGCTTGTACCTGCGAGGATCCCTCAAGGCAAGTCGCCAGGCAGGGACTCGGCCCATCTCAAGCTCCTCACGACAGGTTTGATCGATCTGCCCAAGCCACGACTTCCTAGGTCGACCCACAGGCCTCCTCCACCCAGGGCTAGCTCGAACAGAGACAACCTGGTGGGCGGGATCATCCTGAGGGAATCGGCCAGGTGGCCGTAAAGCCTGAGTTGGCGATCACGGATTGTGCAGGTAATAGGTCCTGCGCCAGTCTCACGGTGCAGCCGTTGGTTGGACACATGTTCCCGCCAACAGTACCCCATGATCCGGCGCAAGGACCTATTACAAAAGGCATCAAGTCGAGACTCCAAGGCGCAGGATAGTGTCCAGGTTTCACCACCGTATAGCAAAACTGGCACTATCAGGGCTTTGAAGACATGAAGCTTGGTCCTTCTGCACAGGTACCGACGTCTCCAAATACTCTTGTCGAGAGAGTTCAAGACCCCTGCTGCCAGGCCAATCCATCTACTGACTTCATGGTCTGACAGCCCAGAGTTATGAACTACACTCCCAAGGTATGTAAAGCTCTCTGTGACTTCAATGTCCTTGCCACTAGCACGTACCGACTGAACAGGTTCTGCTAATATGTCCCCAAAGTCTTGGATCTTGGTCTTGGTCCAGGAGAACTCTAGACTAAATGCATTGAGAGCCACCACTAAGGATTCCAAAGATAGAATGGCAACATCATCAGCAAAGTCAAGGTCTGTAACCTTGATATTGCCCAGTGTTGCTTCACAATGACTTTGAACAGTAGCTCTGCCCATTATCCAGTCCATGCAAGTGTTGAAAAGCGTTGGTGCAAGGACACAGCCTTGCCTCACTCCTGAACTAACAGGAAAAAATCTTGGCAGGCCCCATCCATCACACTTAACAGCAGTTAGGGAGCGATCTCCAAGCTGAAGAGAGGTAAAGCAGCTGGTATATGCGGCATCCCAGCTGAACTGTTAAAGGCTGGTGGTGAACCTATGGCGGGGGTTGCATGTCGTCCTGGCTGCCATCTGGCGGTCTGGTACCGTCTGTATACTGGTGTGTCTTTGAACCAAGAAATTTTACGAAAACTAAAGTGATAGCAAGTGATTTCAGGGCACATCATCCCAACTGGATCTGTATAACAAATTAATAAATCAATATAAAGTAATAATGATAATAATAATAAAAAAATCAAAATATTTCATCATTAACACCAAAGACCTAGTGACAAAAATAGACCCAAAAAACAGAGAAGCTAGTATAGAACCTGTCCTTGGTTTACCCTCAATAAGTCACTTGAGTATTGTAACAGGCGCACACCTAGTGATGTCACCACCTTCCAATAGTAATGGAGGAGGAAAACTACCAAAATCCTTCAAATGGTCTTAGAAAGAACACAGATTATTCAAAAGATTGCAGAGGTGGAAAAAGTAAGAAACGGAGGAGGAAGATGGGATGGTGTGGAGTGAAGTAGTACCTTGGGGGGTGGGGAGACAATGATGATGAAAAAAGTAATTAGAGGGAGGGGGCAAATAATGAAGGGGAGAGGTAGGGGTACTTTCTGTGGGTTAAGTAATGACTTGGGTTGGTGGTTCGGAATGAATAGAATTAGTAGACATTGAGGAAACCTCAACAGCATCAGTAGGCAGTTTCTCTGGGTCCCCATAAGGGGTAAGGGCATGCCGTGCCCTTGGCTCCTGGAGGCCATTCATGAATGACACAAAGCCTGCTTTTCATCATTTCAACAAGGCTCTCACACCTTAGGAAGTGGACAAAGGAAGGGAGAAAAGAAAAGGAAAAGGAAAGGGGGAGACGAAAAGGCCATGCAGAGTTGGCTGAGTCGAGGGCTGGGGCCCAAGGTAGAGGCAATCCCCACCCTGGGCCCCAGTCTGTCTCCTAAGCCCCCATAACAGCAACGACCAATGGATTAGGGGGCTAAAAATATATAAAGAGGTATAAGAAAGAATTAATGCATTAATCTTATATATCTTATACTTTAAATAGGCCTACATTTGATAAACTAATAGTCATTAGTTTCATTAGTTTATAATTGTACTTACAACACTCTTTTTCTTATAAATGAACGTAATTCTTATAATGTAAACCTTCACCGAGAGAACTAAAAAAAAACCCTCCCCCCCATCTGAAGTAAAAAAAAAAAAAAAAAAAAAAAAAAGCTATGCAATTCCATTCACAATCTCTCCTGAAATGAAGTGATATTTCCATTCATGTTCTTTGCGGAAGGGAATAGATGTGCTGGTATGTCTGCATGCAGCCACACCCGAAGCTTCAGTCTCACTTTGCATTGATTTCATGTGAACAGCAAAGAAACTAACCTCCAGATGTCTTCTTCAGCTTCCCTGTTGAGGAAAAGGAATAATTTAGAAGTTAGCATTACCCGCTTTCACCTTGACATATCACACTGAAAAACAAAATGTCAGTGAACAATTTGAAACAAATATGGAAATTGTGGAAAGCAAACCAAACAATAATAATGCACTTAAAATCATTAACTAATTTAGATACCTGCAATTCTAAATATCTGCAAAACTTTACTTTCAACTAAATATTGAGATACAAGAGAAAAAAAGAGAAAGAGAGAGAAAAGAGAAAGAGAGAGAGAAAAATCAAAGAGAAAGAGAGACAGAGGGGGAAAATGCAAAGAGAAAGAGAGAGAGAAAGAGATGCAAAGAGAAGAGAGAGAAGAGAGAGAGAGAAGACGCAAAGAGAAAGAGAGAAAAAGAGATGCAAAGAGGAGAGAAAAAACAATCCAGCCCCCCCCCCCATACACACACACAGAAATAGATAGATACTCCAGCTGAGACGTGGGATTGGAGAAATTCTTGGTATGCTCTATTTGAGTGAACATTTGAATAAAAATTGACTAGTTTGTGCCAATCTTAGAAAAGTGAAAGCTTCATGAACTCGACTCTTGAACTAGATTCAGGTGATATGCTTAGTATAAGCAATGTAATGCATTACAAATAACAAAACAAAAACACAGCATATGAGGATATTGACAGGAAAGACTGCCCATACGCCAAACATACATGAGAGGAAGAAACTGGCAGACAGATCACAGAACCCTAAACCTACACATCAGAAACCACAAGAATTGTACTTTATTTATCAAACAAATCACACACTTCAAATTTCAACAATAAAACTAACCGAAGCTTTAAATAAATCATTTTCCAAAAAATCATTAAGAATCTTAGATGGGAAAGCTTTGAAGTGATATCTATCTATCTATCTATCTATCTATCTATCTATATATATATATATATATATATATATATATATATATATATATATATATATATATATATACATGTCCTTTGAAATCAATAAAAAGTCTAGGAAACTGGTTAGCCCAGTCAAAACAACACGCTTGTTACCAAGTTTTCTAGTAAACATTTTCCATCCCCAAAGGCTGTAAATACATTATGTATAGAGATGGGCTCTTTCTTGCAAAAACAAACTTATGTGCAGTAATTCCAAGGATATATATTAAAGGATCAGCCAAATCCTTCACACGGATTATTCAGCAATAGAAAATCAAAATATAAAAATATACAAGCAAAAACAAAACAAAAACACCCAAACACAACACAAAAGACAAGAAAATTCACCAATAACTAAAAACAAACATGAAAAAGATCTTGGATAGATATTGCAAACAGTATACTTGAACTAATATGAAATATAACGATACACTTAAAATAAATAAAAATGAAATTGAAATAAGTGCCCAGATACTAACAAAAGCATCGGATTCTTGGATTCTTAGAAGGAATATCAAAATACATAAATGAATAAAGTAATTCTTTGGAATGTTGGATCCATACTGAAAAAGATGAATATTTGATAGATAAAGGAAATCCCGAGGGTTTTACAGTTTGCAAAATTTGATTAAGGAAAAGGACAAATTTAGAATACTATATAAAAAACTAATACAAAAAGAAGGAACAGAACAAAAGGGAGAGCGTTTAACAATTTATATACAAAATAGTATGCAATATGTAATAGTCACCCTCAGAGAGAGAAAAATAGCAAAGCTATAAAGATTAGCTTTAAGAAAAAATGGTTAAGTTTACTATTAAATTACAACCCTTGTAATGACATAGCAAGAACAGAACCCCAGATCTAAGTCATCTAGAAATTTAAGTAAAGAGGGATCGAATTTAGCAAATAATAAAGACCCAAATAGTGCATTCCATTTTCTTATTTACTATTACTGGTGAAAAGGAGAATAGCCCAAAGCATTTCAAAAATAAGTAAATCCAATAATAAAGCAAGACAAAGACGACCTAACAGATTCATGAACACAAAACTGCAGAAGGAAAGATAGCAAGGGAACTACCTCAGGTTTCACCTACGTCACCTACGACAAAATCTAAAAATAACCTAGAAGTAGGCTAGCAAACAGAAACTAACAATAAACATAAAAAAAACAGGACAACACAAATACCTTTAATACAAATGGATAACGAAAAACTCGAATTCACAGCCAACCACACAATTCTAGGTATAGATTTTGATGCACCAAAATAAACCAAGGAAAACCTTAGCAATCAGCTAAAAATAAAATGATCAAATAGAGTAAATATAAAAACATATATACAACATGGGGAAGAAATAGAGAAACATTAATAAAATTCTACATAAAACCTGACACAGAATATGGTATCTCAATTTTCAGTAGAGTGAAAAACACAGATATTAAAGATTAGAAATCCTAAAAAGTAATGATGAAGAACAGCAATGGACTGCCTAAACCCCCCACCAGTAGTAGCTTTATACACTCTTACAAATAAGATGCCATCAGGAATAAAATAAAATGCAGGCACACCAAAAATGAATATATTACATAATAAGAAAATTACGAAATAAAAAGATTAGGAGAAAAAATGAATAAGAAAAAAGATGTCTAGTTCACAAAAAGATGAAAGAAGCTTGTTCGTAGTTCTAGAAACGTAGTTACACGAAAAACAAATATATTTCCAAACAGGAGCCCTATTCCACAAATAGTTTGACATTTTTAAAAAAATATAGAAACTAATTTCTTATATTAGCTAAAATATATGTACATATATATCCCTAAACAACTAATAAAGTCAAAATTCATGATGATTGAAAACACGAGATATCTGAATTGTCCAAAAATATTTACAGATAGGTAAAGATTAAACCTCAAATTCTACTTCTGCAACCATATACATTCAAGACAAAAATATAACAATAAAGACATTAATTACCAGACAATAGAAACAGTGTAAATAAAAAAAAATAATAAATAAATAAAAAATACGAAAATGCTGACATTAAGAAAACATGACCTGGCAAAAATGTTAAAAATTTGGGTAATGGGAAATAAATGGAAAGCAACCAGCATCTAGTGTAAACAGATTGTACCCACGGAACCACATACCCAGTCGAAACAGATCCGGATATAAGGACAACCAGAAAAGAAAATAGAACATTTGGTCATGTTTATCACACTCAAGAAATATCAAGAACAATAGAAATCAAGAAAACCAAAACAGAGAAATGGATTCCAACAAGGTCCCAATGAACTACATTTACAGGACCACTGCCACAAAGGGCAGCAATTGGCCACATCTTGTACCAAGTCAAACAGTAGACCTTCCCAATACCCAAAAGCTATAATTGCCATGGATATGGTCATGGGATTCTAACTTCCAAAAAACAAAGATGCAGTAATTTCAATCATACTGTCAAAGAACGTAATAATCATCCAAATTGCTTCCTTTGTGAAGGTGATCATGTACCATACAGTAACTCATGTAGCATACACAATAAAGCATAATTAATGAATAAATGCAACTTCACACCTAAAAATTCAGATATCAAAAAACAACAGAAACCTTTAAGAGAACAAGTTGGAAATAACACTAATAAAATTACAAGCACAAAACCAAAAGAAAAAAGTAAAATAACTAGAGACACACACTCCACAGGTTAACATAAGCCCTAGACATGTAAGCCAATGCCAAAATACACCTCAAAGTTGTGCTTCCATAAATTTTAGAACTCCTTCCAAAATCCTTTCATGAAAAGAGACCGGTAAAACAACAAGTAATTACCCTCTAATAGAAAAACATCCCAGTGTTTCAGATATCACAAAATCTAGAATTACTTATGGAAGGTTATGGAAATATAACAAGTAATCAAACATAAACACTGCTAAGAAAAATGGAAGATATATTAAACTGTAACAATGAAAAAGACAAAGATTTCACATTAGAAGAATTAACACATGGTGAAAAACAACAAATGGGAAAGCATATGGCCCACTTAATATCACTATGAATTTGACAGAAATCCACTTATATTTAATATCTAATGACTGTAATAGATACTGGGAACAAGGAGAATATCGAAAAGAAATTAAAAAGGCAATCAACCCAATCTACAAACGAAGAAAAAAAAAAACTCATTTACAAGTAGAACACCATAAAATAAGCAGTGAACTGGTGTCCAGAAAAAAAGTATGTGATCCTATGGATTTTAGACCGGACTGAAGCACAACAGATGCAGTACAAGTAATAGACATGACAACTGGACGAGCAATAAAAGAAAAAATATATATACACTTGTAGTATGCCTAGATATTGAGAAAGCTTTT
>NW_020870944.1:514306-517747 GCF_003789085.1 Penaeus vannamei
CATGCATGTGTGTGTGTAAGTGTACCTATATATATATATATATATATATATATATATATATATTATATATATATATATATATATATATATATATACTATAATCCCTGCACGAAAAACTTTGAGACTTTTCTCATATGACTTACGACTCTCTACCTATCCTACATTTCAAAATAAAATAAATTCCGGCAGTTAAGAATAGTTTGAGACAGACAGAGAGAGAGAGAGAGTGGGGAGGGGAAGGGAAAGGGAGAGAGAGAGAGTGGGGGAAGGGAAAAGGAGAGAGAGAAAGAGGGATAGTGAAAAAGAGACTGGCAGAGAGGGAGGGGAGAAAGAGAGAGAGAGAGAGAGAGAGGAGAAAGAGAGAGAGAGGAAGGGGAAAGTGAGAGAGAGAGAGGAAGGGGGAATGAGAGAAAGAGAATGAGAGATAGAGAATGGGAAGTGAAAGGGAGAGAGAGGAGAGGGTTAGTGAGAGAGAGAGAAGAAGAATACTAGTGGAGGAGAGTAATGGTGGAAAAGGACGAGGAAAGTAGTGTACAAAAAAGGGTGAAGAAGGGGGAGAAGAGTAATGGTGGAGGAGAGTAAAGTTTTTTCTAGCTTGCCTTCTCTCTGCATCTTTATATCTATGTATCTCTACTTAGGAGTCTTTTTTTTCTTATAACTTTCGCTTACTCTATCGACAGCGGCGTTCAGGCATTATGAAATCTAAACCACTTTTCTGCTTTAAAAAAAAAGAAAAAAATGTAATCATACTAATATCAGTATTCATAATGGTATTATTTGTATATACAAAATATTACAATCTAAAGTTGTTTTTTCTCGTTTATTTCCGTTATTACTAATCATTATCATTATCACTACACTATTATCATTTTCCTTGACAACAAGAAAGGACAAACTGAAATCTTGAAGCCAACCTCATAGATAAGAACCACTTTCTTTCTCTCACTTTCTCACTCTCACTGGCTCACTTTTTCTCTCTCACTCACTTTCTCTCTAACAGGCTCACTTTCTCTACCTCTCCCTCTTTCTGGCTCACTTTTTATCTCTAACTGGCTCACTTTCTGTGAATCTGTAACTGGATCAATTTATATGTCTCTCTAACTGGATCACTTTCTATCTCTCTCTCACTGGCTCACTTTCTGTCTCTCTCTAACTGGCTCACATTCTCTCACACACACACACATACTGGCTTATTTTCTCTCTAAATGGCTCACTCTCTCTAACTGGGCTCTCTCTAACTGCTCTCTCTCTCTCTCTAACTGGCTCACTTTATCTACTCTCTCTCCTCTCTCAACTGGCTCACTTTATCTCTCTCTCTCTCTCTAACTGGCTCACTTTATCTACTCTCCCTCTCTCTAACTGGCTCACTTTATCCATTCTCTCTCTCTCTCACTGGCTCACTTTATCTACTCTCTCTCTCTCTCTCTCTAACTGGCTCACTTTATCCACTCTCTCTCTCTCTCTCTAACTGGCTCACTTTATCTACTCTCTCTCCCTCTCTCTAACTGGCTCACTTTATCGACTCTCTCTCTCTCTCTACTGGCTCACTTTATCTAACTGGCTCACTTTCTATCACTGGCTCACTTTATCTCTCTCCCTGCCTCACTTTTTCTCTTTTTGGAATTGGCTCACTTTCACCTTCACTAACTGGCTCAATTCCTCTCTCTCTCTCTAACTGGCTCACTTTCTCTCTCTCTGGCTCATGTTCTCTCTTTAACTGGGTCTCACTGGCCCATTTCTCTCTCTCTCACTGGCCATTTTCTCTCTCTCACTGGCTTATTTCTCTTTCTCTCACTGGCTCATTTTCTCTTCCTCTCACTGCCTCATTTTCTTTCTCTCACTTGCTCATTTTCAATCTATCACGCTTATTTATTCTTTCTAACTGGCTCACTTTCTCTCTCTAACTAGCTCACTTTCTCTCTCTAACTGGCTAACTTTTTCTCTCACTAGCTAACTTTCTATCTCTCTCACTGGTTCACTTTCTCTTTCTCTCACTGGCTCACTTTCTCTCTCTATCTCTAACTGGTGCACTTTTTTTCTCTCTCTAACTGGCTCATTCTCTCTTCGTAACTCTTTCACTTTCTCTCTCACTGGCTCGCATTCTTCCTCACACTTACTGGCTCTCTCTTTCCTTCTCTTTCATTGGCTCACTTTCTCTTTCTCTCTCATTGCTACACTTTCCATCGCTCAATTCCTCACTCTCTCTCACTGGCTCATTTTGTCTCACCCTTTCTCTTTTTCTCTAAATGGATAATTTTGTCTCACTAGCTAGCTCACTTTCTCTCTCAATAACGAAGTCTCTTTCTCTCACTAACTGGTTCTCTTTCTATCACTAACCGGCTTCTCTCTAACTGGCTCTCTTTCTCTCACTGGCTCACTTTCTTCCTTTCACTCATTGGGTCACTTCCTCTCACTCACTGGCTCGGGCTCACTCTTCACTCTGGCTCAAGGGGGCTCACTTTCTTCCTCTCTCTCAATGGCTCACTCTCTCTCAATGGCTCATCTGGGGCTCAATGGCTCACTCTCTTGGCTCACTTTCTTGCTCTCTCACAATGCTCACTTTCTCTCACTGGCTCAATTTCTCTACCTCTCACTGTCTCTACCTCTCTCTCTCTCATTCTCTCTCCTAGCAACAAAACCAACCCATCTCCTCCGCCCACACCTCCAACAAAACCCGAGCCAGACTCCATACCCATTCGGAGGCTGCAGCGCCGCGACGACCCGGCTCGCCCCCTCGACCGTCGCTTCCTCGACGCCGCTCACCAATAAGGCAGATATCCACGTCGGGCAGAGGCCGAAGCGACGCCGCGTCCAGTCCCGCAGCCACATGCAAGCCTGCAATGAAGAGAATTTCAGGAGGGATCCCTCGCGGCCCTCTAAGGACAGAGTCAACTTAGCAATTTAATGGGTTCAAGGAATTTCAAGGGTGAAGGAGGGTTTAAGGAAAGGCGAATGAAGAGGGGGAGGGAGATAAAGGAAATAGAAGCATCATATCGAGAGAAAAATGAGTTGATGCAGAATGACCAATTTGAATATATATATATATATATATATATATATATATATATATATATATACATATATATATATATATATATATATATATATATATATATATATATATATATATATATATATATTATATAATATTATATATATACATATATATATATATACATATATATATATATATATATATATATATATATATATATATATATATATATATATATATATATATATATATAATATATATATATATATATATATATATATATATATATATATATATATATATATATATATATATATATATATATATATATATATATATATATATATATATATATATATATATATATATATATATATATATATATATATATATATATATATATATATATATATATATATTATATATATATATATATATATATATAA
>NW_020870945.1:15000-22500 GCF_003789085.1 Penaeus vannamei
TTAAGAGGAATGAGGGAATAATTTTAGGGAATTTTATGGAGGGAATATATGTCCAGGTGATGAGTGTGATGAACTAAAGGTAATGGTGATGATAATGGTGCAGCTGGGGGAATATGAAAGTATTTGCAATATTATGATTATCGTTTTTCATTATAATGAAGATAATAATTATTTCGTCATTTTTTTTTGTTTTTTTACCTTTATTATTACCACTATTATCACTAATACTACAATTATAACTTAAATATTATGATAATGATATTTGAAACAAGAAGTGATATGGAAATTATACTGAAGTAATATAAACCGAACTTGAATATTCTCAAAAGGATTTCTGGTTACACAGTGTTTTCTACTAAAATTTGATATGATAAATAGCCCTTTTTATTCTATAGGCATCCAGTCATAAATATTATTCAAATCCCCAGTAACTTGCCCGGTAAAGCTCCATTCAAACTGATGAATGGACATTGCAACAACTATTAACGAAATCAATTTTGCAATGACAATAACAGTATTTAAAGTAACAATAACAACAACAAGGATTATGATAACAATAATGATAATAGAAATGATAACAACTGTGATACTAATAACAATGATGATGATAATAATAGTGATGATAAGAGTTATACAAATAATTATAAAGAAAATAAACATGACAATAATAATTGATATGATAAAAAAATAATGATAATGGTAATATAGTAATAATGTTAACAATAATAATGATAATGATAATAATGATAATAATGATGAGATAATATTCATAATGATAACAATAATGATAACGATGAAAATAGTAGGATAATAATAATAACAACAATAAATGGTAATGAATTAAAAAGAACGGTAATGATAATGATTATGATTCTGACAATGATAATGATAATAAAAATAATAACGATAATGGTGATGATAATAATAATAATGATATAATAATAATAGAAATGAATAATAATAATAACAACAATGATAATAGCAAGGATAATAATAACAATAACAATGATAATGATAGTAATAATAATATTAATAGTTATTATTATTGATATTATTTTCCTTTATTTTTAATAATCCAACTACCTTTGCTAATATTATCATAATTATCATTATCATAAAGAAATAAAAAATATTGCTCAAGGGTTAGGCCTACTTCTGACATATATATATATTAAAGAAAAAATAAAATCCTTCCCCTCGTGCCTAACTTTCTTATATCACCAGTTTCAATAAAGATTTTTTTTTATGATTCAATTTACAAAAAAGTTCGTACGAGAAACTCAGCTCCAAGTTCCCTTCAAGTTTACTCTGAATATAGGCCTATGATTTGTTCTACAGAAAAAAAAAAAAAAGGTTTCTTCAAAGTTTTGATTATTTTCTACTATTCCTGTTGATCTTGTGTTTACTTTGGCTTTATATTCCTGTCTCTATATTCGACCCGTAAGTATCCTCCATTTATCCAAGGAAGTGAAACATAACGTTAACAACCATAGCATACAACGAAGACAAAAAAAAAAAAAAAAAAAAAAAAAAAAAAAAAGGCACTCGAACATTTTTTTTCCTTATTTTCACTCTCATTCGCAGGCAGTGACGTAAGACGCGAAAGGAAGACCGATAATAAATGAATATATAAAAACATAACGTTAACAACCATACCATACAACGAAGACAGACAAAAACCCAAAACAGGCACTCGAACATTTTTTTTTTCCCTTATTTTCACTCTCATTCGCAGGCAGTGACGTAAGACGCGAAAGGAAGACCGATAATAAATGTATAAATAAAAACATAACGTTAACAACCATACCATACAACGAACATTTTTTTTTCATACAGCGAAGACAGACAGAAAAACCAAACAGGCACTCGAACATTTTTTTTTCTTATTTTCACTCTCATTCGCAGGCAGTGACGTAAGACGCGAAAGAAGACGATAATAATGAATAAATAAAAAAATAACGTAACAACCATACCATACAACGAAGAGAGACAGAAAAGCCCAAAACAGGCACTCGAACATTTTTTTCCCCTCATTTCACTCTCATTCGCAGGCAGTGAAAGGAAGACCGATAATAAATGTATAAATAAAAACATAACGTTAACAACCATACCATACAACGAAGACAGAGGCAGGAAAAAGCCCAAGAGAGGCACCCGAACATTTATTTTTCTTTCTTATTTTCACTCTCATTCGCAGGCAGTGACGAATTATCTCTTGTGTCTGCCATGCGAGACGACGAAAGACGCGAAAGGAAGACCGATAATAAATAAATAAATAATAAACCAATGCAAAAGATATGAATGGAGAAAGATTGAGGAATTAGATACACCGAAATCCACCCATTTTGGACAAGCAGATATCACGTGATCTGCTTCCCAAACATATCTGCAGACAGAGAAATACTTTTAACTGCTGCAGTGATTAAATTACAGTAAGATTGGCATTAATAGTTATTATCCGTAATTATCTACCGACTTTTTTATAATATCTCTAAATCTATCTGTCTTTCCACCAATATGTCTGTTTATCCGTCTATCTATCTATCTAACTGTCTATCTCTCTATCTATCTATCTATTTATCTCTCTCCTCTCTCTATCTATCTATCTATCTATCTATCTATCTATCTATCTATCTATCTATCTATCTATCTATCTTATATATATATATTCAGATCATATTTAAATATATCTATCTAAATTCAAATCTGTCTCTATCTATACTGTATGTATGTATGTGTAGGAAAAGATTATTTTTCATATATTCAAATCTATCATATTTTGTTCTAATCAATTTTTGTACCGTTGTCATATTAGTGTGTTTTTCATATGCCAGTTTTATTTAAATGTAGGCCTAGTCTTACTGTATTTACTGTACCGTTAAAGTTTTGTGGGTAGTGTAGCATAACGGTCTTTAAGGCTCGTGGGTGTGGGAATTAATTAATTCCAATGGTCGAGTGTGCCAATTATTATAAACATATAGGAACATTTTAACCATTAACCTTTTATTCAATAAACAAACAATGAAAAAATGGCATATGTTTTTGTAAATCTTAGCAATACACATAACTACTAAAATAAGCGATATTCTCAAGTAATTCAATTCATATCTAAGGATAATTCTATATACTCTCCCTATTCCTATTAGAAATTTAATTATATGAATAATTAATATAAAAATCATACCCTCCCTTTTCCTATTAATTAGAAATTGAATTATATTAATAATTGATATAAAAATAAACATGAGACGGAATGGAGACTCTCACACCCAGTATATCACTATATTTTCCATGATTCTTCCTAGGACATAAGCCAATCATTTCCCTTCTTTTAAATTTCTATATATATCATATATCATCATTATTGTCATCATCATCATCTTTATCAAGATCACCATCATCACAGTTATAATTTTCATTAGCATAATCATCATCATCACCATCATCACAATTATCATTATCATTATCATCATCATCATCATCATCATATCTATCACTTTTTTTAAATCTACATTATTTATATATCTTCAAATAATATTTGTCTGAGTACATTTCCTTCTGCTAAAGAACACCGTTGGATCTGATTACAATGATTGCATTTACTCTTAT
Organism: Penaeus vannamei; assembly: GCF_003789085.1. Taxonomy (NCBI): domain Eukaryota; kingdom Metazoa; phylum Arthropoda; class Malacostraca; order Decapoda; family Penaeidae; genus Penaeus; species Penaeus vannamei. The sequence goes on from NW_020870945.1 coordinate 18,610, forward strand.
TCTTTAAATAGAAATGATTAGAGCATAAAATATCTGGAAATACCAACATATATTTATAATTACATATATATATATATATTACGTGGGCTCTGAGGCACATATCTTGCTCGAGTTATATCTAAAATTAATAATCGATGGATAAATATAGACGATAAAGAATGGCATTACGATAATACATCAGTGTTATTTTCAGGCTCCCATCCCCCCCCCCCCCCCCCCGCGCAGCAGACGTAGGAGGCAGAGCAAAATAAAAAGAAATTGGTGGCGTTGAGCTCTGAAAGCCTTGCGAATCTCACGTAATGGACTTGCGAATGATAAATTGTTTTTCTCTGATTAAAAGCTTTTTTTCTCTCTCTTCTTTTTCATTTTTTTTTTTTTTTTAATCATTTATCAATTAGTTTTGCAGGAATAACTTGTTCGTTTTAGCCATTAGGATCGTGAAGAGATTTTGTGAAACAATTTTTTTAACACGTAAAATGGAAAATAATAATAGTAATAATAAAGAAATTGAGCAACGAAAAGAGAGAGAAAAAATAAAATAAAACAGAGAATACTTGCGGAGATGGAAGAAGAAAAAAAGAAAAGGAGAGGAGAAGCAAGAACAAGAGATAAAGCAAGAGGAAGAGGAGGAAGAAGAAGAAGAATTGAGCAACAAAAGAGAAAAAGGAATAAAAAGGAGAAAACCTGCGGAGCTGGAGAAAAAAAAAAGATAAAGAAGCAAGAACAAGAGATAAAGCAAGAGGAGGAGGAGGAGGAGGAAGAAGAAGAGAATTGAGCAACGAAAAGAGAAAGAGAATAAAAAGGAGAATACTTGCGGAGCTGGAGAAGAAAAAAATAGAAAAGGAGAGGAGAAGCAAGAACAAGAGATAAAGCAAGAGGAGGAGGAGGAAGAAGAAGAGAATTGAGCAACGAAAAGAGAAAGAGAATAAAAAGGAGAAACTTGCGGAGCTGGAGAAGAAAAAAAAAGAAAAGAGAGAGAAGCAAGAACAAGAGATAAAGCAAGACGAGGAGGAGGAAGAAGAAGAAGAGAATTGAGCAACGAAAAGAGAAAGAGAATAAAAAGGAGAATACTTGCGGAGCTGGAGAAGAAAAAAAAGAAAAAGAGAGGAGAAGCAAGAACAAGAGATAAAGCAAGAGGAGGAGGAGGAGGAGGAAGAAGAAGAGAATTGAGCAACGAAAAGAGAAAGAGAATAAAAAGGAGAATACTTGCGGAGCTGGAGAAGAAAAAAATAGAAAAGGAGAGGAGAAGCAAGAGATAAAGCAAGAGGAAAGGAGAGGAAGAAGAAGAGAAGGACGCAGAAGAGAACGAAAACATCAACTCACGTCAGGCAACACTACACCATCACCCCTTGAAGTGATGCAATGTCATGTCGGAAAAAAAATGTTCACTTCAGGAGAGAGCTTTACGCACCTGGATGTTCATTATCATTATCATTATTATTATTATTATCTTTATCATTATTCCTTCTCCTCCTCCATCTCTTTCCTACTGTTCTTCCACTTCCTCTTCCTCTTCCTCCTTCTCCTCCTCTACCTCTTTCCTACTGTTCTTCCACTTCCACTTTCTCTTCCCCTTCTCCCTCCGCCTCTCTCTCCCCCTCCCTCTCCCTCTCCCTCTCCCCTCTCCTCTCCTCCTCCTCCTCCTCCACCTACTTTCTCCTTCCCTCACCACATCCTCCTCCCACCACACCATCTACCTCCCTCACCCTTCATCCTCCCCACCACATCATCTTCCACATCCTCCTCCATCCACCTTCCTCACCTTTAGTCCCAATCAGTGTTGGTGATGTTCAACGATCTCGTGAACTAAAGGAACGCACTTTGTCTTCACAGTTCATACGGGTGTGAACAGGAAGTGCACAATCCCTGAATTTCAGGATGTGAATAAAATGAGCATTCTGTTTATATTGGAATATGGATGTACATTTTTAACAAAGGATGGAATATGAAAGTACATTTTTTAACAAAGGATAGAGAATGATGAAGTATATTTTTTAACAAAGGATGGATATATGAAGTATATTTTTTAACAATAGGATGGATATGAATAATTAATAATTTTAATCAAAGGATGGAATATGAAGTACATTTTAAACAAAGGATGGAATATGAAGTACAGTTTTAAACAAGGATGGCAAATATGGAATACAAATTTTAAAACAAAGGTGGAATAGAGTATGTTTTTTTATACAAAAGGATGAATATGAATACATTTAAACAAAGGATGGAATATGGATACATTTTACATAGAATTTAATGAAAGTATACAAAAAATGGAATATGATCATTTTTAATAAAGATGAATATATGAAGTACATTTTTAACACAAAGGATGGGATATGAGTATATTATTATTTTTATCAAAGGATGGAATATGGAATTATACATTTTAAAAGGATGGATATGAAGTACATTTTAAACAAAGGATGGGATATTGAAGTATATTTTTAAACAAAGGATGGGATAATGAACGTATATTTTTATCAAATAATGGGAAATGAAGTCATTTTTAACAAAGGATCATTCAAAGGATGGATATGAAGTACAATATTTTAAAACAAAGGGATAGGGATATGAATATATTTTTAATCAAAGGAATGGAATATGAATTAGCATTTTTAAAAAACGGATGGAATAATGAAGTACATTTTTAAACAAAGATTGGGAATAGCAATATTATTTTTAACAAAGGATGATATGAAGTATATTTTATCAAAATAAATGGAATATGATAGTAAAATTTTTAGACAAAAGGAATATAAGGAATATGAATGTACATTTTTAATAAAGGAAATGGGATATACGAAGTACATTTTTAAAAACAATCAAAGGATGGGGTATTATAATAGCAGTATATTTTTTTTTTCAAGGATATGGATAATATGAGGTACATTTTTAAACAAAGGATGGGATATGAAGAGTATATTGTATCAAAGGTGGAATATGAATTACATTTTTAATAAAGGATTGGAGATATGAAGTTTACCATTTTAAACAGGATTGGATTAAGTATATTTTTACAAAGGATGGGATTGATGAACGGTTATTTTATCGAAATAATGGGAGTCATGAAAGTTTAACATTTTTTTACATAAGGATGGGAAAATATGAAGTTACATTTTTTAACAAAGGATTGATATGAGTATATCTTTATCAAGGATGGAATATGAATTACATTTTTAAAAAGGATGGATATGAAGTATATTTAAAAAGGATGGGTATGAAGTATATTTTTAACAAAGGATGGGATATGAAGTATATTTTATATTATGAAAAAACAAAGGATGGAATATGAAGTACATTTTTAATAAAGGATGGGATATGAAGTACATTTTTAACAAAGGATGGGATATGCAGTATATTTTTATCAAAGGATGGAATATGAGGTACTTTTTAACAAAGGATGGGATATGTAGTACATTTTTAACAAAGGATGGAATATGGAGTACATTTTTAACAAAGGATGGAATATGAAGTACATTTTTAACAAAGGATGGGATATGAAGTATATTTTTATCAAAGGATGGAATATGAAGTACATTTTTAACAAAGGATGGGATATGAAGTACATTTTTAACAAAGGATGGAATATGAAGTACATTTTTAACAAAGGATGGAAAATGAAGTACATTTTTAACAAAGGATGGAATATGAAGTACATTTTTAACAAAGGATTCTGCAATATGCTTTCTGGTGAACTTTATTGCAGATATCAACAGAGAAAATATTCTTGATAATCCGTGATATAACTACCATGACACACCACTTCCTTTTTAAGAAGTGCAGTTATATGGACTTAAATGGGGTAGATATTAACCTTACCAACGAAAAAAAAAAATATTCGGTTTAGATAAAGAAAAAGGATCAATATTTCATTCTTTGATGAAAATG
>NW_020870945.1:32500-35000 GCF_003789085.1 Penaeus vannamei
AAGAAGGGGGAAAGGAAGAAGGGAGGAAGAGGAAGAGAAGGGAGGAAGGAGGAAGGAGGAGAGGAAGAAGGGAAGAAGAGGAAGGAGGAAAGGAAGAAGTGAGGAAAAGGGGATGGGTGGGAGGGGAGGAAGAAGGGAGGAAGGAGGAAAGGGGAAAAGAAGAAGAGAGGAAGGGGACGGGTGGGAGGGAGGAAAGAGGGTAGGGAGGAAGGGTGAAAGAGATATATGGATGGACGGAAAGATAAATGGATGGAGAGTGGAGCGGGAAGAGGTGAGGGTAGAAGGGAGAGAGAAAAATAGAGAGAGAGGAAGATAGATAAATAGATAGAGAGAGAGAGATAAAGAGAAAAATAGATGGGAAAGTGGAAGGAAGGAATAGGTGAGGGCAGAAGAAGGGAGGAAGCGAGAGAGAAGATTGAGAAGAGAGAGAGAGAGATGAGAGAGAGAGAGAGAGAGAGAGAGAGAGAGAGAGAGAGAGAGAGAGAGAGAGAGAGAGAGAGAGAGAGAGAGAGAGAGAGAGAGAGAGTGAGAGAGAGAGAGAGAGAGAGAGAGATAGATAGATAGATAGATAGAGAGAGAGAGAGAGAGGAGAGAGAGAGAGAGAGAGAGAGAGAGAGAGAGAGAGAGAGAGAGAGAGAGAGAGAGAGAGAGTGAAACAAATTGGAGCCAAACACCTAGGTTGTAATGACACAAACAAAGGTTGTGGTGGTTAAATCCATAAAAGTCGTTATAGTCTTAATAGCAATCACATAAGCGAAAACGGTGCTGATTGGCAATGGCAGCGCTTGAGGGGTTCAATACTCCTTCAACAAGGCCACGAGAGCGTCTAATGCTTGTTTATATATATCCTATTATAAGGTTTCCTGTCTTCTCTTCAGCTTAGCCACTCCAGGCACTGAATCATAAAGTCTCATTCAGATGCACACGAGAGGGAACTTGAACATGAATACCTACATTGTATTGCGAATTTCCGATGCAATACCATTGTCAAGCTGCAGAAGATAAAATTCAGGCACTATTGGCAATGCATATAGTGTTGCAGATCACGCAGAATTTCAGCCTTTACGCTAAAAGCCTCTCGTGTTTCATAGTTCCTTTTTCGTGTTTTTGTCTGTCGAGTTTGTCCTTCCAGAAAAATACTGCAGCAAGAATAGGCTTATTGCGAAAAAGAGAATACATTTTCCATTATGTCTGATGTAACTTGAGGGGAAAAAAGCGTGTAAAATACATATAGGCTTAAATTTTCGACTGTATCTACACAGGAACAATTGTAATATAAAATCCCGCAATATTCTGAGTTCCCTAAAAGTGTTAGCCGATTCTCGAAATGATGGAGCTTCGAAATACTTCAACAGCTGATTCGCGAAACATGTTTTGAACGTCACTCCCGCTTCACATATCAACCGTCACGTCTTCAAAAGCCCTTTTGTATAGAAAGCACTCATCAAATCAGGTTAAAGCACGGCCACACTAGTGCTCTTTTTCATCAAACTCTTTGTGACATGATCTGCTGTTCAATGTTAACTTGTGGGCGATTTACCAACTGGATGGTCACACGAGGCGAAAAGAACCATCGGCTTCAACAACAAACATGGCATCTGGGGTAGCTCGCTCGGCCGTCCTCGCAAGTTATTTGTCGTCTCCTGTAGAAATGGAGGCCTAACGATCGCTAAAACGACGTATGCGAGTTCGTTCGTGGTGGCAGAGCAGAAAGAGTAAATGTTTGTGCCTTAATCTGCCGCAAGAACTTCGTTTGGAGGATTTATATAAAGTTCCTTTGAGCAAGTTGGAAGCCTTGCGGATGTAAACAATAATGACGTCACGGATACTATCGAATGGATTTCCCCGCAAAAATAACAAACACTTGAGAAATACAAGGATATGATATGCAACATCTATTCAAAAATCATATTAACTGAAATATACGATTAATATTATTTGTATAATTGACTATTCTTTTCTTTGCAAACCATAGACTCGTGTCTTGTCCGCTTCGCCGATTCCGCACGAAACACACCCTCCGCTTCTACTGGCGACCAAGTAATAGACTTTTGCGGACTATTTGCGGACTCTGAAGCTGAGGGAAGTGGGGAAAGTTGAGAAGACATTCGATTTGTGGTTGAAGAAGCGATCGTGTGACTTCCCCCTTTAACCGATGGTAAAAGAACGATTTCTAGATATATAGGTTTCATTTGTGTTCGTAAAAGTGAGAATAGTGAGAAAATAGTTCGTAAAAGTGAGAAAATAGTGAGAAAAATAATCTAGCTGGCACAGAGTCACATGACTTCAATATGCTCCTGACGCATTGGAATGTATGTATATGCTACATCCTAAATTTCCAACACGTAGGAAAACAATGCGATACTTTGAACATTAAACAGAATTTATCAAAGCGCGGACACTCTCGCGTAGTTGGGCGGAATGGTGGACAGAGGATTAAAATCAATGACCATTTTGCCGTGTATGGGGAATGCGCTATAGAGAGAGCTATCAGCGATGG
>NW_020870945.1:57500-63945 GCF_003789085.1 Penaeus vannamei
GTGGAATAAATATTGTACATAAATTATTGATTTATTTACCTCCTCCCTCCTACCTTCATTTTCTCTGATTTATCAATACTTCCTCAAGTTTACCGACGTTCTCGGCCCCTCCTCCTCTCCCTCTTTCATTCCTCCCGTCCTCATTCCCTACTCCTTCCCTCTTTCGTACTTTCCTCTCTCCTTTCCTTTACTCTCCCATTCCCCTCTCCACTCTCCCCTTTCGATGTTTTCCTTTCTCCATCCATTCATCTCTCCCTCTTTTTTCCTCTCCCTCCTTTCGCCTTCCCTCTCCTCTCGTTCTATGTCTCCTCCTTTCCCTCCCTCCCTCCCTCCCCCATTTTCCCCTCTCCTTCCCTTTCCATTCTCTTCCCTCTCCTCCTTCTCCTCGCTTCCTTCTTCCTCCAACCTCCCTTTTCCTCTCCCTCCTTCTCCCCTTCCTCCCTTCCTTCTCTACTTCCCACCCACCCTCCCCTCTCTCTCCTCCATCCTCCCTCCCCCTCCCTTCCTCCCTCCCTCCTCCCTCCTCCTCCTCCCTCCCCTCTCCCTTCCCACATCTCCTCCCACCCACCCTTCCTCCCTCTCTCCTCCCTCCCTCCCTCCCTTCCTTCCCTCCTCCCTTCCTCACCACCTTCCATTCCTCCCTCCCTCCCTTCCCTCCTACCACACTTCCTCCGTTCCTTCCTTTCCCTTCCCTTCCCTCCATCCCAGCTTTCACTTACCCAGAAAGGCGAAGATGAAGACCGCCGTGTAGAGCAGAAGAAGCGGCACCTTCACCTCCGGCTGGTGGAAAATGTACGACCCAGGATCTTCATCTCGCCACAGGACTCCGCGTCGTCGCCGCCGCCGCCGCCCCCGTCGTCCGAAGGAGTCCTCCACGCTGCAGTTGGGGGCGTCGGGGACTCCCAGATGGGCGGCCGTGCGGGGAAGGCGGGTAGGGAGCTGTCGTTCGAGTCGGCGGGGGAACATGTCGGGGCGGTGTGGTGAAGGGGCTGGAAATCTGTGGTTTTTCTGGTCCTTTTTTCGATTTTTTTTATCTATCTCTTTTCTTTATTTATATATTTACTTTTTTTATGGCTGGTTCTGTTATATCTATAAGGGGGAGGGGGGAGGGAGGGATCCCCCAGGGGCTTCGTTCTCAGCTGATCATCTTCATTTTGCGAATTCGATTTTTTGTCTTTGTTTTTTTTTCTCTCTCTTCTTACAAACTGATCTGCGGAACGAAAGAAAAGAAAATATGCAATTAGACTTTGGATTCTTAATTTTACACTGTAATTGATAGATAGTTATTTAAAGAGGTAGATAGACATGGATGGATATATAGATAATCAGATATACGATAAATATATATAATATATTATATTATATATATATATATATATATATATATATATATATATATATATATATATACATTTGTAAACAAATAAGTAAATAAATAGATAGGTAGCCAGACAAATAGATATATAGTTGGACAGGTAGACAAACAGATAGAAAGACAAACAGACAAACAGACATTTAAGACATAATGTTTCTCCCCCTTCTCATTGCTAGTAACTTAATAACTTCAACAGAATTTCTCCTAAGTTCCCAAGTGCTAAGTTCAAATGTACTCAGGGAGGGAAACTCTCAGCAGTAAATAGACTTAAATATCTTATGAACTCCTTACGTAAGTCAGTAAATATCAAACATGTTTATATCAAGTTAAAGTCACAGGTGTAAAAACACACTTCATCATGTTTACACTTATGTGGTTAGGTATAAGTGATAAGGGAAACATACTTCATCATGTTTACATATAAGGTGTTGGGTATAAGTGATAAGGGATTAAATCAAGTGAACAGTTGCTTATTATCCTTGCAAACAGATGCACTTCCGTCCAAAATATCCGGTGGATTGATATACGAATAAAAGCACACACACACACACGCACATACACATGGACACGCACGCACACACACGTCACACGGACACACACACACACACAAACCGATACACACGCGCTCATACTCTCTCTCTCTCATTCTCCCTCCCTCCCCTCTCTCCTCTCTCTTCTCTCTCTCTCATCTCTCTCTCTCTCTCTCTCTCTCTCTCTCTCTCTCTCTCTCTCTCTCTCTCTCTCTCTCTCTCTCTCATTCCCCCTCTCCCTCCCTCTCTCTCTTTCTCTCTCTCTCATCCCCCTGCTCCCCTCTCCCTCTCTCTCTCTCTCCAATTATTTTTCTCTTTTTCGAAATCTCGCTAAATTCCGAACATATGAAAGCAATATCCTGTGATTGTGACGATAAAAAAAAAAAAAAAAAAAAAAAAAAATGTGCTCCCACGTCAAAAAAAAAAAAAAAAAAAAAAAAAAGAAAAAAATGAAAATGAAAATGAAAATGAATCTACAAAAAAGGCAGCCACTCAGAGTGTTTCGGATTCGAATTCCCAATAATGGCTCGTGCTTCCGAGTGTGATCCGGTCTCTCCTGCTGAACTGGTCTCTCCTGCTGAACTGGTCTCTGCTGCTGAACTGGTCTCTCTTGCTCTGAAACTGGTCTCTCCTGCTGAAGTAGACTCTTGCTGAAATGGTCTCTGCTGCTGAACTGGTCTCATTCTGAACTGGTCTCTCCTGCTGAACTGGTCTCTCCTGCTGAACTGGTCTCTCCTGCTGAACTGGTCTCTGCTGCTGAAATGGTCTCTGTTGCTGAACTGCTGAACTGGTCTCTCCTGCTGAACTGGTCTCTCCTGCTGAAATGGTCTCTTCTGATGGGTCTCTGCTGAAACTGGTCTCTCTGCTGAACTGGTCTCTCCTGCTGAATGGTCTCTCGCTGAATTGGTCTCTTTGCCTGAACTGCAATGGTCTCTCCTGCTGAACTGGTCTCTCCTGCTGAAATGGTCTCATTCTGAACTGGTCTCTCTTGCTGAAACCTGGTCTCTCTGCTGCTGAACTGGTCTCTCCTGCCTGGAACTGGTCTCTCCTGCTGAACTGGTCTCTCCTGCTGAACTGGTCTCTCCTGCTGAACTGGTCTCTCCTGGCTGAACTGGTCTTCTCCTGCTGAACTGGTCTCTCCTGCTGAACTGGTCCCTTCCTGCGGAACTTGGTCTCTCCTGCTGAACTGGGTCCCTCCTGCTGGACTGTCCCTCTCCTGTTGTCTCTCTGCTGAACTGGTCTCTCCTGCTGAACTGGTCTCTCCTGCTGAACTGCGTCTCTCCTGGAACTGGTCTCTCCTGCCTGAACTGCTCTCTTGCTGAACTGGTCTCTCCTGCTGAACTGGTCCCTCCTGCTGAAATGGTCTCTCCTGCTGAACTGGTCCCTCCTGCTGAATTGGTCTCTCCTGCTGAACTGGTCCCTCCTGCTGAACTGGTCCCTTCTGCTGAACTGGTCTGCTCCTGCTGAACTCTCCCTCCTGCTGAACTGGTCCCTCCTGCTGAACTGGTCTCTCCTGCTGAACTGGTCTCTCCTGCTGAACCTGCGTCTCTCCTGCTGAAACTGTTCTCTCCTGCTGAACTGTCTCTCGCTGAAACTGGTCTCTCCTGCTGAAATGGTCCCTCCTGCTGAATGTGCCTGAACCTGGTCTCAGTTGCTGAACTGGCCTCTGCTGCTGAATGCGTCTCTCCCTGCTGAACTGGTCTCTGCTGCTGAACTGGTCTCTGTTGCTGAAATGGTCTCTCCTGCTGAACTGGTCTCTCCTGCTGAACTGTCTCTGCCTGCTGAACGGTCTCTTGCTGCTGACCTGGTCTCTCCTGCTGAACTGTCGTCTCTCCCTCCTGCTGAACTGGTTCTCTGCTGCCTGAACTTCGGACTCTGCTGCTGAACCTGGTCTCTCCTGCTGAACATCGGCGTCTCTCTCCTGTCCTGATACTGGTCTCTGGCTGTCTGCTGAACTGTCTCTCCTCCGCTGAACTGTGTCTCTGCTGCTAAATGGTCTCTCCTGCTTTCGACCTGGTCTCTCCTTGCTGAACTGTCCCTCCTGCTGAACTGGTCCCTCCTGCTGGAACTGGTATTCTCTGCTGCTGAACCCTGGTCTCTCCTGCTGAACTGTCTTCTCTGCTGAACTGAGCCTCCTGCCTGAACTGGTCTTCCTGCTGAAATGGTCTCGTTGCTGAACTGGTCTCTGCTGCTGAACTGGTCTCTCCTGCTGAACTGGTCCCTCCTTTTTCTGAACTGTCTCTCCTAGCTTTGACACTGGTCTCTCCTGCTGAACTGTCACTTCTCTCCTTGCTGAAATGGTCTCTCCTGCCTGAATCGGTTCTCACTGCTGAACTGTCTGCTGTTGCTGAACTGGTCCTCGCTGCTGAATGGACCCTCCTAAGCTGAACTGTTCCCTCCTGCTGAACTGACCCTCCTGCTGAACTGGCGACCCTCTCTGCGAAACTGACCCTCCTGGTCATGAACTGGCCCCTCTTGCTGAAATAGTCTCTTATACTGAAATGGTCCCTCCTGCTGAACCATTTATCTTTTATATGGTCTCTCTGCTGCCTGCCTAATGCATAGATTTCCTGCTTGAACCGATCTCTCTTTTTTAACTGGTTTCCTGCTAGATCTGACCATCCTGCTGAAGTAACTTTCTGCTTTTGTCTTCCTTCTCAGTCGAATCTCTATATTAAGCCAGATTTCTGACTGAACCGGACTATATCTAACTGAATCCAATTTATGCTGATACTGTATGATCAACAGCATGATTGTTTTGTCTTCCTAGTGTTTGCGGGTTTCCTGCTTAAACTGCTGATCCTGCTGAAACTGCTGAACCGACTCTGCTGAACCAGTCGCTAAGTTTGTATCATGGCCAGCTGTCTGCTTCCTTGCCTCGGGGCCGCCAAGGCATAACTGATCTGCTGAAATGGCCTCTCCTGCTTACCCTGCAGAACCAGCCTCCTGCTGAACTGCTCATCTGCTGCTGCCCGGCCCCTGCACCAAGCAGGACGTAAACGAGCAGACAAAACGACAGCCAATTTTCTTTTTCGGCCGAACGTCCAATCGAAAATCGAAATCAACAAGAGAGAGAAACAGACAAAAAGAAATAAAGAAACAAGAGAAATAAAAAAAAAATGATAAAAAGAGAGATAGAAGAAAAAAAAAAAAAGACAAAAAAATAGACGTCAATCAGAATAAAAAGAAAGAGAAAAACAGAACAAAAACAATCAGAAATAAAGAAAAATTCATGGGAACATTGTTTCGCCCGAATGAAATATGGAGGCGAGCAAGGCGGCCTGGAAGCGGGAGTGAAGCGACGTAAACAAAGCGGCATGAGAGAGAATGGATAAAGATGATGAATAGGAATAAACAGAATAAATAAACAGGATGTCATATAGTAGAATGGAAATGCATATCAAATGATATTAACAAACATGAACGATCGGGAGTGAGATAAAAGAACAAAAAGTTGAAAAAAAATATAATATATATATATTGGGGACTCTGAACAATTAAAAACGAAATAGTGAGATGAAAAGGATGGGAACAGACAAATGAATGGGACATTAGAGTGTTTAAAATGTGTTGCAGAAGCGATAGGGGATAGAGCTCTCTCTCTCTCTCTCTCTCTCTCTCTCTCTCTCTCTCGCTATTTCTCTCTCTCTCTCTCTCTCTCTCTCGCTCTCTCTCTCTCTCTCTCTCTCTCTCTCTCTCTCTCTCTCTCTCTCTCTCTTCTCTCTCTCTCTCTCTCTCTCTCTCTCTCTCTCTTCTCTCTTGCGCGCATTCTTTCTCTATTCTTCTCTCTCCCTCTCTCTCTCTCTTCTCTCTCTTCTCTCCTACCTCTCTCTTCTCCTCTCTCTCCTCTCTTCTCCTCTCTCTCCTTGATCTCTCTCTTCTCCCCCCTCCCTCCCTTCTCTCTCTCTCCGTCTCGCTCTCTCTATCTCTCTTCTTCCGTTTCTGCTCTCTTCTTCTCTCTCCCTCCTCCTTCCACTGTCTCCTGACCTCTCTCGACTATTGTTTCCTCTCCGCTTTCATCTCATCACTCTCCGATGATTTCATCTCATCTCTCTTCATTTCTATCTCTTCTCTATCTCCTCGCTCGCTCACTTTCTCTGCTCTCATCTCTCTACTCCTCCTCTCTCCTCTCGCTCTGATCTCTCTCTCTTTTCTCCTCTCTCCGTCTCTCTCTCTTCCTCTCTCTTTTCTACCTCCGCCTTCTTACTCTCTCTCATCTCTCTTCCGCCTATTTCTTCATCTCTTCGTCCTCTCTCTCTTCTCTCTCTTCTTCCTCTCTCCTCTCTCTCTCTCTTCTCTCGTGCTCTCTCTCTCGCTCTCTCTCGGCTTCTCTTTCTTCTCTCTCTCTCTCTCTTCTCTTCTCTCTCTCTCTCCTTCTCTCTCTCTCTCTCTCTCTCTCTCCCTTCCCTAATCCCTCGCCTATTCTCTCGTCTCTCTCTCTCTCTCTCGTCTCTCTCTTCTCTCTCCTCTCGCCCTCTCTCTTCTCTCTCTCTCTCTCTTCTCTCATTCTCCCTTCTTCTCTCTCTCTCTCACTTTGCTC
>NW_020870945.1:64045-71545 GCF_003789085.1 Penaeus vannamei
ATGGTTTCTCAATTTACTGTAAAATCGGTGCCGTTGGTAACAAATACGAGGGTGATATGAATTGCATTCACACACCAAGACTCGAACGGTAAAGCTTAAAGACATAAGCCAAAGGCAGTCTGGTTTATGATCGGATGCAGTCTTACTAACATTTGTATGTTAATTTACGTTCATAATCATCGGATAAACAATCATTGTTTTGATAATTTTAATAACCATTATGTTGAGAAATCAAACGTAAAATTAACAATGAATTATATAATGTATATAAAAGTCTACCAACCTACAAAATGAATCAGATAGTATGCGTACTCAGAAATCCAAAAGAAAAATCTGTGGACTGCCACAGTGCGCTCGTAGCCCCTTTCCCGCCATGACACACACTCACTCACCGCGAAGAGGTTTGGATCCTCCTGCCGATGTTGCCCTGTTGTTCCTCTGACACGATCACTTTTATTGTCCGATTGGATCCTAATGGGGCGAAAGATGGAGAGGTGGGGAGGGGCGGGGGAGGATAGGGAGGCAAGGGAGGAAGGGACGGAAGAATGAAGAGGAGGGGAAAGGAGGAGAGGCCGGGATAGCGAAGACGAAGGGAAGAGAGTAGGAGGGGAGGGGAGAGGAAAGGGAGATGGAAAGAGGAGGGGAGGGAATGAAGGAGAGAAAAGGCAAGGAGAGGAGAGAGGAAAGGGAGATGGGGAGAGAGTAGCGAAGAGAAGTGGGGAAGGAATGGGAGAAGAGAGAGGAGGCAAGGGAAAAGAGGGAAGGGGAGAGAGAGGAGAAGGCGTGGGGAAGGGAAGGGAGGAAGGGGGTGGGAGCGACGGAGACTGAAGGGAGGAGGGAGAGGGAGGAGAAGGTGAGGGGAAGGGGGTCGGAAGGGAAAGGCGCGAGAGGGATTTTTTTGACCTGTCTTTGAAAATAGGACTTTTTCGTTTTTGTTTTTTTCCTTTCCCTTTCTGCTGCCGCTTCCCAGAACCCGTATATGTGATGAAAGCTCATACTATCTGTGATGCAGCGAAGAAAAGAAAAGGATTTTTTTATCAATATATTTTTGCGATGCTTATACTTTATTTTTTTATCTCAGCATCATCCATATCCCGTAGAATGAGCAGCGTCATTCCTGATATCTCTACCGATACCGTATCACTATCTTAGTAACTATTCATACCAATCATATAGTTGCACTGCTCTTTATTTCTTCTTATTATTACTAACATCATCGTCATCAACATTATTAATTATTGTTGTTATTCATTCATCATTATCATTTTCACTGTTATCACTATTATTATCATTATCATTAGTATATGATTTCATTATTATTATCACTATTATTTTTATCACTTTTATCACTATGACTATTATCATCATTGTTATTATCATTATTATTATTATTATTATTATTATTATTATCATCATCATCATCATCATCACTATCATTAGCGTCATTATCACTATCATTATTATTGTTATTATCCTTATCATTATTACTATTGGTATTATTATTATTATATCATTATTATTTTGTTGTTAATTAATCATTATCATTATCATTACTATTATTATTACCATTATCATTATTACTAGTATCATCATGAACATTATCAATATTATCATTTTCCTTTATTGCCATGACTTTTATCATCATCATTCGAAGCTAACACCGACGGGGGCGCAAAGCCCATTGACCCTTCGCTTCCACCCGCGGGGGTCCCTCATGACCGCCAGGCAGGGACTCGGCCCATTTCAAGCTCCACACGGTAGGTTTGATCGACCTGCCCAAGCCACGATCACGATCACAGGTACTGTGCCACGGCCCAGTCTCCACGATCCGATGTACTGCGCCTCTGCAAAACCTACGCGTCCATCCAAAAATTATGTCCGCTTTCCACTGCCATGGTAGTAAAACTGTCATTATCAGGGCCTTGGAAACGCATAACTTGGTCCTCCTGCACAGGTACCGGTATCTCCAAATACTCTTGTCGACAGAGTTCAAGACCCCTGCTGCCAGGCCATTCTGTCTAACTGACTTCCTGGTCTGAGAGTATGAAAAGCTCTCTGTGACTTCGATGTCCTGTCGCCTCAAGCACATACCGACCGAACGGGCTCTCCTAGCAAGTCTCCAAAATCTTGGATCTTGGGTCTGGTCCAAGAAACCTCTAGACCCAGGTGCTTCACTTCATTGCTAAATGTATCCAGAGATACCACTAGGGTTCCCAAGGACTCAGATAGAAAAGCAACATCAGCAAAATCAATGTCAGAACCTTGATATTGCCCAGAGTTCACAATGACTTTTGACCGTAGCTCTCCGCAATCCCATCCATACAAGTGTTGAAAAGTTTTGGTGCAAGGATACAACCCTTGCAGCACTTTCAGTAACAGTATACAGGCTTGCTATTAGTTCAATAATCCTTGTTGGAATTCCTCTCAATCTGAGTGATTCCTGATACACCGTATCAACGCCTTTTTGATCGATCTAAGCTGCGATCAGCCCGCATTCGAACTCACGACGGCGCTCTACAATGACTCGAAGCGCCAGGATACGGTCTATTGTGGACTTACCAGGAGTGAATCCAGATTGCTCCAGCATCTAGTGCCTTAGCAGATGGTCTTTGATACGTCTTAGAAGGATGTGAGTGAGAACCATGCAGGGTATACTGAGCAGTGTGATTGCTGCAGTTCCATTGATCCCCTTTCCCCTTCCAGAGAAGGATGACCCACACCCCTCAGGGAAACGGAACCAGACTGCCAGATGGCATCCAGGACAGCATGCAAGCTCCGAGCCAGAGGTCCACCACAAACCTTTAATGGTTCAGCTGGGATGCCGCAGATTCCTGCTGCCACTCTTCAACTTTGAAATTGCCCTCTAACTTCGGTTAAGGAGGGTATCCTTACTGATGGTGGCTCCGGCAACGGAATCTCGGCACTAACCGCATCTAAATTAACTGTTGGTGGATACAGCCTTGCAGCCCAACGCTCCCGCACCAGGATCTGAGACGATCTGGCCACTTTCTGAGTGGGCTGCAGTCACCTGAAGTCAATGAAGAGAGCTTGGAGTTCGGTTCTCTCAGGGCTTGGTATGCAAGACGGTCATTTACTTTGCAAACTCCTAATAATACTGTTCCTTGTCCCTTCTCAGCAATGACCGAGTCCTATACGCCTGGAACGATGGAAATCCCGATCCCTGTCAGACGAGCTGCAACAACAAGCTTCTGTGGTTTCTAGTGTCTCCTGCGAGATGAAATTCTGTATTGCTGTTGGGCGTTCATCAATCGATTCTTGAGCTGCATTGAGTCCCACAGAACTACAGGGTCCGTCAGGCTGTCGAGCGCCATGAAAGGACTAGAGATTGCCGGACACACTCTCTCTCCCTTAATCTGTCCAGATGAAACACCCTAGAGTGGTCATCGAACCGCTGAGGAGTTTTGAAGTGGATAACAAATCTATGGTCAGTACCACAGAACTCGGCACTTCTATACCCCCTGCAGTTCTAGAGGATCCCGCATCGCTGTACCACATGATAGAAGACCGCTGGTACCAAGAGCCGCATGGGTGAGCACGAGGAGGCAATGCGGAAGTCTTGATGATGGGGAGGCCATGAGCTGGCAGGGGAGTCTTATGCACAGCTGCTCCCTTTTCGCACCCGGCCAGCCAGCGGTGGCAGTAGCAAGCGAGAAGGCATGCAAGTACTTCACACTATTTAGGTTATCACAATATTGCTTCACATCATCCAGCGCATTTATCATAATTATTGTTATTGTTCATGCTATTGTGATTATGATTTTAATCATTATCCTTATTATTGTTATCATTATCATTATTTGTTAACCATGGTTCTGCTAATAATATTTTTTAGTCACAATCACATTGGCAATGATAAGACTAATAGGAATATCAAGAATAGTAGTAAAAATAGAAATTTCAATAATAATGATAATAATAATAATGAATATAATAAAAATAATAATTATAACAATAATAATGATAATAATTATAACAATAATAATAGTAATAATAATAATGAATATAATAATAATAACAATGCTAACAGTATTGTTAACAATAATTATTATAATAATAATAATAACTATTATAGTATAAAAAGTAATTATAATGATAATAATCATTATCATTGTTATTATAATAACAATGATAATTATTATCACTAGTATTAGTAGTTGTAGTTGTTGTTGTACTTTATTATTATTATTATTACTATTATTATTATTATCACTATCATTATCATTACCATTATCATTATTATCACAAGGACTAACAGTGATGCTGATAATGACGATAATTACCATTGTCAATATCATCATTATCATTATCATTACCAATACCATTACCATTACTATTATTATTATCATTGTCAATATCATCATCTTCATCATAATAGTAATAATAATAATAAGGATAATAATAATAGTAATAATAGTAATAGCAAGAGTGATATCGGGATCGATAACATTAATAACATTAATATTACCATATCATCATAATTACATTATCATTATGATTTTTATTATTTCATTACTATAGTCACTATCATTATTATTATCATTATTATTATTGTTGCTATTACCTTCGCCAAGAAGGTTATGTTTTCAGTAACGTTTGTTTGCTTGTTAGTAGGATAATTCAAAAAGTTATGAAGACTTAAATGCCATTACATTTTGGTGATGATCCGGATCATGATCTTGATCCAGAGATTTTTTTAAGGATTCTTTAGGATTGTGATAAACACGGACGTCACCAGTGTGATTGAGAAGGGGTCATTTTACTGTAATTCTTTGTGTGAATATTGTAAATGCATCAGTGACCCCATTTGCCTTGTCGGAGGCAGGCGCTCTCTGAGGGCTTCTGGTTATTTATATTGTTACTAATACCACCACCACCATCATAATCATTGTTTTTGTAATTATCATTATGATTATCGTTATCATGATTATTATCATTGATTTTATTTTCATTGATAATGTTTCTCTTATTATTCCTATGCATATCATTATTACCATTTTGATATAATCATAATCATATTACTTTTACTGACATTCTTATCTTTATTTTATATAGATAGATTGTTCTATATCATTTTGAGTGATTAGGCCATCCTTACAATTACTAAATCACTTAGTATTCATAAGTGTAGTAATAATATTCATTATATATGAAATATACTTAACAATTTTGCTTTTAATAACCATCAGTGTGTTAGATAAATTATATCACCATTCTTACAATTTCTGTAATAACACGTTTTCTACAATAGCATATTTTCTGTAATACCTCGTTTTCTGCAAATGTACATTTTTTTGTAGCAACACATTTTCTGTAATAACTCGTTTTCTATGATAACACATTTTCTGTAAAACACATTTTCTGTAACAGATTGTTTGAGTTATCAGTACAGCTTCCGAGGCAGAGCTTCTAAGTGTAATTGCGTCTTCAGCAAATGCATCCAAGAAACAGTAGGAACAAAAATAAGATGAAACATAAGCAAAAATATTTTAGGAAAAGATGGACAATAGAATGCAGTCTTAAAATGTAGAAAACTCAAGTAGAACCGTTGTGAAATACTCGCAATGGAGGACAACGATAGCGGGTTGACCGACCAAGTAGCCACGGGTAGTGCTTGCGAAGAAAGATTTAAGGAATTATAAGTATTTTTATTTGTCATTATCTTTTTTTTCTACTGCCGTTATTATCATCCGTATCATTATTATTATCATCATCGTCCTCTTCATTATCATTACCATTATCATGATCATCTTCACCATTATCATCTTCATCTTTATCGTTATCATTACCTTTATAAGGGATGGTAAAAGGTGATCTTTAGGAGACACAGATTTTTACTATCTTTACTATTTCCTTACTATTTCATCATCTTATCGCTCATAATAAACGTCCAATTCCTCGGCAACTTTATTCATTCGAACGGCAGCTTCATACTTGTATATCAGCTTTTGTTATTCAATGAAGTAGTTTCCGAGTTTGCATTGCATTATTTGTATATTTTATTTTAGACGCATAATGATGATCTTTTACTCGTGTATTCGATAGCATCAATAGTTAAATCATTTCCTACGTACAGCGCTCTGTCCGCTTGGTGCATGATTTATTTATGACTCCACCCCCAGTGCTTATGCTCCGCCCACGATAATCCTCGTTGCTAGCAACAAAATATTTTTTTCTTTCTGTTTTGATGTTGTTAGAATCACTTTTGTTTGTTTGTTCGTTTGTCTTAATGTTGTTAGGTTTTGTTTCGTTATTATTTTTTATCATTATTGTGAATACTATTGTTATATTTACAGTTATCACTATTATTATTATTATTATTTTCATTATCATTATTATTTCTACTATAATTATTACTACTTTATTGTTATTATTTTTACTGTTATTACTTGATAATCATTATTATTATCATTATCGTTATTATCATCATTATTAATCTATAATCAATACTAGTACTAGTACTGTTGATATTAGAAGTAATGTTACCATTATCATTATCAGTTTCATCACTATCCTGAACATCACCTGCGTCCTTAACATTATCATCGCCATGATAGCAGCCACACCCCTGAGCTGGCGGCGCCCGTGGCTCCGGGCCCGCTCTGGCCGTTCGTGCTGCCGGACCACACAAGCACAGACTGTGCTAGAGGAAAAGAAAAAGCCTTTGAATTTGATACATAATTGCCTCTCGCTGCAAGGTTTGACATCATTCTCACCGGCCCGTTAGTGAAGCCAAATCAACAAGCCTTCCTTTCGCGTAAGCCTCTGAGCAGAGGTCTCAGGATTAGGACTCATTAATGTTCCTATGGTTCTCTAATCGCGCAGCTCCCCTCACCTTTGAACCGGTGGAATTGTGCTAACTATCGCGGTGCAAAACTGCGGTGTTTCTATGGAGCGCCTTTCTGCATTTCTCTTCCGATTTGGGAATTCACTTTTGAAAAGTTACATCAATATTTCTTCTTGTTATTTTGGTGACTATTACTTCCATTGTGTAATCACTTTTAAAACAGATTTTTTATATAGATATATATCATTCATTGCTCTAGAGAAAGACACGGAAAAAAATAGATGAAAAATATATAGACAAAGATAAATTCTTCCTCCCTCTTCCATTTCCCTTCCAACCTTTTCTCTTTTCAGTCTCTTTTCCTTTCTCCTTCCTTCGCTCTCTCCCTTCTCTTTCCTTCTCTCCTCGTTTCCATTCTCCTTTCTTCTCCATCTCTCTCCCCCTCCTCTTCACTCTTCTCTCCTTCCCTCTATATATTTCTTTCTTTTTCCCTCTCCCTTTCTTTCCCTCCTTTACCTCCTCCTCTTTCTATCTCTCCCTCCTCTTGCCCTCCTCCTCTTTCCAGCTCTCCTTCGTCCTCTTTCTTTTTCTCCCTCCTCTTTCCTTCCTCTTCTTTCCCTCTCTCTCCTCTTTCCCTATCCTTCCTTTCTCATTTCTCTTTCCCTCTCCCTTCTCTTTGCATCTTTCCCTCATCC
>NW_020870945.1:76545-81545 GCF_003789085.1 Penaeus vannamei
CCCACGCGAGCAACTACGCCTCGGCTGCCCCCCCCCTCCCCCCTGCAGCGCATCCCTCGCGCCCCAACCCCCCCCCCTCCTCAAGGCCCCTGCTCCGCCCCCTCCATAACAACGACCATAACAACATCTGAGTCTCAGTTCTGGACCAAGTCGTCACACTGGTCGTAATTTTCTTTATATCTTATTTTGCTCCGGGTGTATGGCCTTCTTTCATCTTGTTTTTACTTTTGGTGTGCGCGCGCGCGTGTGTGTCTGCCCACCTGTGTATATGTATGTATTTTAAATGTATGTTTGTCTATCTTCATGTCTCTGTCTATCTATCTCTCTTACTTTATCTCTCGGTCTCCCAATTCATTATTACACATGCTAGTGTTGTTTGCCTTAGTGTTTCTCTGCATTCATTTATAATTATAGAAGTTTAAGTATGCGACCGTTCTGATTAACAGAGCAGTAACAACCATCATAAACGTCACTATCATTTCATTACTCCATGTTTGTCGAGTTATCAATCCCGCGATTCAACTATGACTCATTGTACTCATAGTCAGCTTCGTCTCCCGTATCACATCCGACGACCCGCCTGTTCTTACTATAAAAACGGCATTACCATCAAAACTAATTTCTAGATTGGGAGGGAGGGGTAGGGCTGGGGCGAGGGGCGGGGGGGGGGGGAGTAATGGAACGCATTAAAGAAATGAAACTGTGCCCTTGTGTGGAGGGCGGAGGGGGCACGGGGAGGAGGCAGGGGGAGGGGAGACGTAAGCGAATCTCTTTATCAAAAGATGTATAAAGATCGTCTCGCTCTGCTGACTTTGTGGTTCTCGTCTTAATCTGATGTAATGGATTTATGTCTGGTTGTCGGCCTGTAAATACGAAGGTTGCCGCGTGAGTATTTGTGGTTGGTGGTTGCTGATATCGGCGAGATGACAATACACATCATACTAGTTTGTCTTTCATCACATAGATGGCGCTGCCAAGCGGTGTCTGTGAAGGACTTGACTTTGATGATATAAGAATATGATATCAAACTTTACCCTCCCTTTTTATTAACATATTTTCCTTGTTCTTTTTATTGTCATCGTTCATATCACAGAGTGTCCAGCTTGCCCAAGAGTTTTGTCAGTCCTTCAAAATTCGCCGCCGGAAAGAAGTTCAAAAATGGACCGATATGATTCCTAGCTTTCGGTGCATGTCACAGAAATAAAAGAAAGAAAATGAAGCAAAAGAAAACGGCCCGGTCAAACATTCTTTAATTTGCAAAATGTGTTTCTGTTTGCATGATCGTCTGCCTCATCTGTGGGAGTGTCCCGACACCAGATGTCTCTAACAGGAATAGACGGCCGCAAATATCAAGGTTAGTCTTCAATGGACATTTTTCCTATGGCAGTGAAAGCAGGAAAGCTCTGGAGGTAGACAAGCATGATGATTACAGCAATAATTGCTTATCTGAATCATGATTATGATTATCAGTGTCATTCATTGATATCAATATTATCTTAAATAAAATTTCTATCATTTTTATTTTGGTGATGAAATTATTGTCATCATCATCATCCTTATCATTATTATTATTATTATTATCATCATCGCTATCTTTATCATCATCATTATTACCATTTTTACTATGTTTGCTATTATTTGTATTATTATCATTATTTTTGTTATTATCATTATTTTTTTAATTATCATTATTTTAAAAATTATTATCATTATTTTTACATTACTATTATTGTTATTACAGCTGTTACTGTTGTTTTTCATTATTATTATTGTTATTATTGTTATTATTATCATTGTCTTTATTATTATTATTATTATCATTATCATTATCAGTATCAGTATCAGTATCAGTATCAGTATCATAATAATTATTATTATTATTATTGTTATTATTTTTTTTATTACAATTATTACCCTTACTATTATCATCATCATCATCATCATTAATATTACCACAAAATTTAATTATAATTATTATTATCAATATTGTTATCCATATTATTCTTCCGATTATGTTTCGTCCGTCCGCCTGTCCGTCCTTGCGCTGCGCTTCCACTTTGCGCCTAAAATTATCATAGTCGCTTCACTTAAACGTAAAGGGAGAGAAGAAAGGAAACTGAAAGATGAAAGGGGGGAAAGAGAAACAGAAGGACGGATGAAAGAGGAAAGGAGAGAAGGGAGGGGAAGGACCTTAAAGAGGAAAGGGAGAGTGGGAAAGGAAAGAGGGAGGGGGGAGGGAGGAGAAAGGAAAGGGGATGGGGAAGAGGGAGGGAGAAGGCAGAGGGATGGGGTGAGAGGAGGAAGGAAGGAAAGGGGCATGGGGGGAGAGGAGGAGGAAGAGGGAGAGACAGGGGGATAGGGGAGAGGGAGGAGAAAGGAGGGGGATGGGGAAGAGGAGAAGGAAGGAAAGGTGGATGGGGAGGAAGGAAAGAGGGGATGGGTGAGAGGGAGGAGGAAGGAAAAGGAGATGGGGAGAGAGAGGGGGAGGGAAAGGGGAGGGGGGAGAGGGAGGGGGAGGAAGAGGGGGGGGAGAGGAGCACAGGAGACTGACGAGCGACGCGGAGGGGCAGACGCAGGGCCCAGAGTGTGAGAGGAAGAGGGAATTTAAGGGAGATTTGCGAGAGGGGAGAGGCAGGGGGGGGGGGGGCATGGAGGGGAGAGGAGGCGAGACAGAAGAAGGGGGTGGGAGGGGGTGGGATAGAGATGAGGAAAAAGAGCAAAGTAAGGAGGGTGGATGTAAGGCATAAAGCGAGAAGGGAAGAGTAAACATAAGGAAGATGTTGAGTGAGAGAAGGTGGAAGAACAGGAAAGGGGAAAGGAAGACAGAAAGAGAAGGCGAGATGTAGAAATAAGAGGATAAAGGAGAGAAAAGGAGGGGCAAAAGTCCCTCTTGTTCTCTTCTTCGCAACGTCCGCGGGTCGTGTGAATTATCATTATTATCGTTATTATCGTTATTGTTGTGTCGTCATTGCTACTTTAATATTCATGGGTATGAGCATTATGATAATCATCATTATTATAAATATTATTACTTTATTACTGTTCTTGTAGTTCTTTATATTATCATCGTTATTTTTATTATCAGTATTAATATTTTCTTTTTTACTGTGATTTTCATAATTTTCACGAATATTATCATCATTATCATTATTATTATTATTATTATTGTTATGATTGCGATTATTATCATTATTATTATTATTATTATTATTATTATTATTATATTATTATTATTATTATTATTATTATTATTATTATTATTGTCATCATTGTTATCATTATTACCATTAGTATCATCACCATTATTATCATTATCATTAATATTATTATTATTATCGTTATTATTATTATTATCATTATTATCATTATTATTATCGTTATTATCATGATAATTATGATTATTATTCTTGTTATTACCTCCGCTGAGGAGATTGTTTTAGAGCGTTGGTTTGTTTGTTGGTTAGTTGGGCAGCAGGGTAGCTAAAAAGTTATGAAGAGATAGTGATTTTAACAAGAAGCACCCGGAGAGCGCATACCTCCGCTAAGACGGATAATAAAGTTATGATAATAATAGTTATCCCTGTTGACAAGGTAACAGGGGCAACGGATGCAAGCCTTCAAGACGTTCTTGGCTCCAGATCAAGGTCAGGAACACCGCCAAAATTTGATTGCATCTGAGTTAGGCTGAGACAAAGCTCTTTTAATCTACGGGCTAACTTGACTAATTAACCAATGCTACCAAAACTTCCTTGACGGAGGTAATTGCTATTATTGTCATTGCTACCATTACTATTATCTTTATTATTATCATCATAACTATTAATATCATTTGAATCACTATTACTATTATTATTTTCATTAATCTTATCATATTTATGAGTTTGTTATTATTATAAACACTTTTATCAGCATTATCTTCAATGTCATAATCACTATCCTTAGCTTTTACTATTGTTATAACTATTCTTTATGATTAGTCGATGAAATAGTAATAGTAGATATTATCATTATTACTATCATTATTATTATCATCATCCTCAGCAGCAACAGGATCATCATCATTATAATCATCAATATTATTATTATTATTATTATTATTATTATTATTATTATTATTATTATTATTATTATTATATTATATTATTATTATTATTTATTATTATTACTATTATTATTATTATTATTATTATTATTATTATTATTATTATTATTATTATTATTATTATTATCATTATTATCGTCATTATTATTATGATTTTGATTATAGTTATAATTGCCAATTTCGTTATCATTGATATTGTTATTATCATTATTGCTATAATGATACTGATTATCATTATCATTGTTACTATTATTATCATCATCATCATTATTATTATCATTGTTGTTGTTGTTGTTGTTGTGTTATTATTATGATCATTATTATCGTCATTATTATTATTATCATTATTATTGTTGTTATTATCATTAGCATTTTGATGATAGTGATGATAATAATGGTTACTATCATTATCATTATTATCATTATTACTAAAATTATTAGTAGTAGTATTACTATTATTATCATCACTTTTATCATTATTATCATAATTATCATCAATATCATCAGTTATATTATCATTATCATTATTTCAATTATTACTTTCATCGTTATTATATTTATTTTTATTATCATTTTCATCATTATTATCATGATCAGTGATTTTCATGTTAATATCATCATCAATCAATGTTACTATTATAATTGTTATCTGTATCATTATCATCATTATTGTTGTTATTATCATGTTCATTATTTTGTTATTGTTATAACTACTCCACTTTTATTATCATTTTTATCATCATTATCATTATCGTTTTCATTAGTAGCTTTTATCATTATCTTTACCGATGTTATCATTATTGTTGTTATTAATATTATGATTATTGTCATCTTTATTCTGTTTATTAATATTACTATTATTATAACCATTATAAATACTATTATTATTATAATTATA
>NW_020870945.1:84045-86545 GCF_003789085.1 Penaeus vannamei
TTATTATTATTATTATTATTATTATTATTATTATTATTATTATTATTATTATTATTATTATTATTATTATCAATATCATTATCATTACCATTATCATCGTCATCATCACCATCATTATCATTACTCTCATCATTATGAACATAATCATCATTATCATTTCAATCATAATTTCGTCTTCATTTACCCCATTAGTATTCCGTATCTTTATTATCATCTTTTATCATTACCATTATCATTATCATCATCAGCAGCAGCATTTTTATTGGTAGTAGTTGCAATCTTATTATTCTTATAGCTATCGTTACCATTATCATTGTTTTTATTATTATGATTATCATTGTCATTAATATCGTTATTCTTATCATTATTATTGTTATTATTTTAATACCATCGTTATTATCATCATGATAATTATTTTAATTTTTCTTATTATTGTTATAATTATTGTCATTCTTATAATCATTATCATCACTATTCTCATTTCATTATTGTTGTTCTTTTTATATCATCATTTGGGTTATCTTTGATATTACCATTATCATTATGATAATTGTTATCATTATTATTATCACAATTATTATTATTATTGTTATTATTATTATTATCATTATTGTTGTTGCTGTTGTTGTCCTTGTCATTATCATTGTTACCATAACCATTATTATCTTTATTATCACTATCATCACTGATGTTCTTTCCCCTCTATTCTATTACTGTTACCATGATTAAGCCTGAACCTCAAGGGCGATCCGAACCCTCAGGCAGACGCTAGAACCGCTGGTCTTTTCCCCACGAAAGAGCGCACTCGAGTCTCTTCTTCCGGCCACGATCACAGTGGAAATATTAGGTCAGTCCACCGATCTCTGCCACAAGAACCAGCACCAAGGTATTCCCTGCGCGGATTCCCTCTCACTCGTTTTCTCCCTTTCTTCTCCTCTTTCTTCTTCTTCTTTCTACTCCCTATTTTTTTCTTTCTTCCTTCCTTTTATTGGGTACACTGTGTTACCTGGAAACGATTGCATTCATTACAGTTGGCTATTTTCATTATCATTATTATTGCTACTCTTCTTGTCGTCATTATCTTTACAAGTGTGATTACTAGTAACAGCAACATCGCTACCGCCGTTCTTCGTATTCTTTGCCTCGGCACCAATTAGCAATCAGTATCACAGCTGATATTCATTGTCTACGGGGCATTACTCGTCATACTGTAATTATTCCTATCACTAACATTGATACCACTTTTCTGCTTTTATTCTTGCTAACACCGGAACAGTTTTTTCTTAATCTATTTCAACGATAATCGTTTTTTTCATGTATGCATCTTATATCATCGTAAAAAGGATTATTATTATCATCTTTATAATGATGATGGAAATAATCATGATGCCCGTGATCATGACAGTGATTATCATTATTACCTTCTTTATTTTATCATCTATGTTATTATTATTGGTATCATTATTATTATCATAATCATTATTGATATTATTAGCAGTAGTAGTATTGTTATTATTATCATTATCATTCCTATTATTATCATTACTGTTATTATCATCTTTATTATTACCATTATAATTATCATTATTATGATCATTGTGATCATTATTATTACTGTGGTTCTTCTTGTTGAAATTGATGTCCTTATTCTTATTCTTGTTCATGTTATCACTTTTGTATTGTTATCATTATTTTGATTTTTATTATTGATGTTGTTGTTGTTATTTTTATTGTTATTGTTATTATTGCCATACATTTTTCTGTTATGAATTTCGTCATTATAATTGTTCTCATTATAGTTATTATTATTATTATTATTATTATTATTATTATTATTATCATCATCATTATTATTATTACCATTACTATTATTGTTATTATTACTATCATTGCTGATGTAGTTGTTATTGTTTTTATTATCTTCATTATTATTATTATCATTGTGATAATCATTACTACTATTATGATTATTATTACTATCATTATCATCATTATTGTTGTTGTTGTCATTGCAATAATTATCATTATTAGTACTATTATCATGATTATCCTTTTTACTCCTATGATTATGATTATTATTATCCTCTTTGTCATCATTATTATCATTATTATTATCATTATATTATTATTCATTATTTTTTATTATTATTATTGTTATTGTTGTTGTTGTTGTTTTGTTGTTGTTATTATTATTATTATTACTATTATAATTATCATTATTATTATTATTATTATTATTATTATTATAATTATTATTATTATTATTATTATTATTATTGTTATTATTATTGTTGTTGTTGTCATGAGTATTATCATAATCATTATCATTATCATTATTTTAATTATCATTATTTTAATTATCATTATTATCCTTATTACTATTATTATTATTGTTATTATTATTATTATTATTATTATCATTATTATTATTATTATTATTGTTGTTGTTGTTGTCATTATTATTATCGTAATCATTATCATTATCATTATTTCTAATTAT
>NW_020870945.1:126545-133610 GCF_003789085.1 Penaeus vannamei
TGTGCCAACAAGCTTCTCCTGTGAGCCTCCTCTTCGCGGAGCCCTCGCTGCCTCTCCTCTCTGTTGCACTACCCTCTGCTCCTTCTGCTGCGCCTCCTGCCGCGCCACCTACTGCTCTTGCTGTTGTTCTATCGAGTGTGCCAACAAACTTCACCTGTGAACCAGGTGATACGAGCTCTGCTGCACGATGCCACCCAGTCGACCCTGACCCGCGCAGAAGTGAACGGTCTGATCGACCTACAGAGCAAGCTACTGGGCGAAGCCTTGGAGCGAATCCAGCGCGAGATGTCTCTCCAGAACGAGAACCTCAGCTCTCGCTTGGGCGAGGCAATTCGAAGTCTGGAGTTCGCCCACAAAGAAATCGAGGATCTCAAGGCACGGGAGGAGGCTGCAAGGCGCGGTGCCGAGGAACTGAAAGACCGCTTGAGTGCCCTGTCGAGGGAGAATGCCGACTTGAAGAGCGACCTGGCGAGAATGACGGAGCGGCTGGACTACCAGGACGACCAGGGACGTCGCAATAACCTACGATTCTCGGGCATCCCGGAGGAGCGCGGCGAGACCTGGGAGATGTGCCAGCGGAAACTATCAGACCTGCTGCGACAACACCTCCACATCACGCCCAAGATCGAACGCGCCCACCGTGTGGGCCGCCCAACTCACGATAGGCCCAGAGACATCGTGGCCAAATTCGCGAGTTTCGTGGATCGCGAGGCAGTGTTCAAGGATAAAGCCAAGTTTAAGAATGCTCCTGGCAGGTGTTCGTGAACGAAGACTTCTGCGCAGGCACCATCAAGGCCCGGAAGGATCAGCTGGAGCAGCTGAGGCAGGCGAGGAGCGAGGGCAAGAACGCCTTCTTCAGCTACAGGAAGCTGGTTGTAACCGAGCGCCAGCGTCCTCGCGCCCCTCCTGACTCAGCCCTCCCCATGCCGCCTCCAGGCACTGCCTTCGACCCACTACGGCTGCCCACTCCGCTACAGTCCCGTCCTCGCCCCGCCTCGCTGTCTGACCCGCCGTCACCCCTGATGCAGCGCCCTTCGGGTCCTTGCTTTAACACCCCGCCACCCGCACGACACTCCTACTCGACGGTGCTGAGATCTCCTGTGGGAGCCACGGCCCTTGGCCCCCCACCCCCATTTAGTCCCGTCAGCCAGCGTCTGAGAAATAAGAAGTGATGCCGTTTCTGGTAATTTACAAATCTGTACCACGTACCTAACACATTTTATTAATTCAATATGGATTGTGCATTCACTTTTCCTTTCCAAGATCTGAATGATGATGCTTTATCGAATGTATTCACTTCCGATAATGTCGCCCAGGTTATTAGCTTAGAAGTACTAGAATCAAGATCATTTCATAACGTTAAAATCGACGCCTCTGATGACCGTTTTCATTCTTTTGATTCTCTAGGAGCAGATAATTTCGTATCTAATTTGCTTAACGTGATAAATCCAAATTGTTCTTACGTCTTTCCTGATTCTATTACTTCTAACAGTGCATCTATGACTCACTTGTCTATTATCAGCCATAACATATGTAGCCTACCCAATCATTTTGATGAATTTACTTTGCAATGTCTACATCCGAATAGTTTTGATGTGATAGGTTTCTCTGAAACTAGACTCACTCAAGACATTCAACACCTCTTCACACTCCCCGACTACCATGCATACTTCTCGCACCACTCTAGAAACAGCGGGGGCGTTGCCCTCTATGTTCATGACAGATTTTCCTCTCGTGGTAGAGCTGACCTATCTTTCCAAGAATTTCATTGAGTCAGTTTTTACTGAAGTAACAATTAACAACGAGAGCTTACTGATTGGGCAATTGTATAGGCGCCCAAAAAGTAACTTCTCTCTTTTTCTGGAAAAGATTCAGTTAATAATCGAGACTGCCTCTCAAGAAAACAAGAAGTGTCTCATCAGTGGGGATTTTAACCTAGACCTCCTCAAGGCCGACTCTGATAACAAAGTCAGGGAAACCGTCTCCACCCTTAATTCTAGGCTCTTCTTCTCAGCAGTCACCAAGCCTACTAGAGTTCAAGGAAACTCTGCCTCCTTAATAGATCATATCTGGACAAATTTTTTACCAAAATTGAAAGCAAGTGGGGTTATATACTGCAACATATCAGATCATTTTCCTGTTGTTAGTACTTTTAACCAAGAATTACAACATAATGAACCTAAAACTGAGAAAACACTTTACTAATATAACCAATTTTAAAAGCCACCTTACAGAAGTATGTTGGGACCTCGTGTTTGCCTCTCACAATCCCGAGGTTGCCTATGATAATTTCATTAGTCTTTTTCCCATTAAAATGTAAGTCACTAAAATCCAAGTCCTTTAAGAAACCATACATTACATGTGAAATAAGAAACTTAATCAAAGAAAAAAACAAACTTCAAAAGAAATATGCAAAGTGGCCACTCTCCTACGGCGAGACATTTCGGTCTCTTCGCAACCGCTTAAAACTAACAATTCGGAAGGCAAAGGCAGATCATTACAAAATGAAGCTTGATCAAAGTGCAGGTGACACTAAGAAGACATGGCAAATTCTAAATGATGTTCTTCACAGGAATAATAAACAAAAAGCTGACAAAGTACTAATAGATGAGAAAGAAATCAATGACCCAAACGTCATTACAAATGAATTTAACAAATATTTTACAAACATAGGCAAAATCTGTCACGATTAACCCCTAATGTGGATGGAGACTTTAAAGAATTTCTCGGGCCCTCCAACAACAACCACATGAGCCTGACTCCGATAACAGACAGAGACATCATCAATGTTGTTAATGGCCTTAAAACTTCCTCTCCAGGGGACGACTGCATTCCCATCAACATTATTAAGAAAATACTTCCTTGCATTCTCAAGCCCCTGAAACATGTAATCACTATATCATTTAGCATGGGAGTATTTCCCACGAAACTTAAGATTGCCAAAGTTCATCCCATGTTCAAGACTGGCACCCCTTGCCTTAATAACTATCGCCCAATTTCCATACTAACAGCTTTTAGCAAAATCTTTGAAAAAATCATGTCCATTAGATTAACTGATTTTCTTTATGCAAATGATATAATCAACAATTGTCAGTATGGTTTCTTGAAGAACAAATCATCTGAATTAGCGGTTTCAGACTTCACAAATGAAACTTTAAAATCTTTTGATGGTCGTAAATTTACTCTTGCTATATTTTTAGACCTTTCCAAAGCATTCGATACGGTCAACCATCGAATTCTTTTGGAAAAATTATACCATTATGGTATAAAAGGGAGTGTACATGTTTGGTTCGCTTCGTATCTGTCAAACCGCACACAGTATGTAGTTTTCAATGACTGCAACTCCTCTAAAAGAACTATCGCATGGAGTCCCACAGGGCTCCATCTTGGGACCCATTCTGTTTCTTCTTTACATCAATGATATTGTCAATGCGAGCTGTCTGAGCTTCACTCTCTATGCTGATGATACTTGCTGTTACGCTTCGGGGCACTCCATTATAGATTTGATCAACTCCACAAACAGTGAAATGATAAGTATAAGAAGATGGATGACTCTAAATAGGCTTACCCTGAATGTCGACAAGACACATTATATAATTTTTCATAGGAATAAAGACATGCCTCCTGTTATACCTCATGTCAATATCGCAAATGTCCCAATCAAAAGGGTTTTTCATACTAAGTTCCTTGGGATTCACATTGATTCTCAATTAAATTGGAAAACTCACATAGGCAATGTAGTCTCTAAACTAAATAAACTTTGTGGACTTCTTCATCAACTGCGCAAAACATTACCCTTGAAAGCCTTACAGCAATTATATTACACATTGGTTTACCCACATTTTATTTATGGGCAAACTATTTGGGGAGCTACATGCTCTACCTCACTTAAACCTTTACATATAACTCAAAAAAGAATTGTGCGTAGCATCTTAGGTCTTAGAAGAAATGATCACACTCACGAAGCCTTCCTAAATCTCAGAATTCTAAAAATCAAGGAAATTAATACTTACTGCTGTGCACTCTTTGTTTTTAAAAGCCTAAATTCCCAAAGCAATGACATGTTTCATCACAGAACTAACGACAGATACCCCCTAAGAGGTAATGATATGCTAGATGTTCCATTCATGCAGTCTGATCAATCTAAATCATGTATACTATATCATGGACCAACTCTCTGGAATGCTCTTCCTGATAATGTACGTAGCTGTGCTACTTTGTCAACTTTTAAACGATCACTGAAATGTTTTTTGTTGTCACGGTATATCATATAATGTTTAACTGTACTTCATTTATATTATATTTTTCTATTATTTGCCCTTGCATCTTTGTATTTTCTCCCATACTGTAATTATTTGTGTATTTATGTATATATTTGTGTATGTCTGTGTGTGGAGGTATGTATATGTATATTTGTATGTATATGTCCATGTTTATATATGAGTATGTATATATGTGTATGTCTATGTAGGTATGCGTGTGTATGTGTATGCGTGTATATTTATATTTATACATATAATGTATGTCTTATGCTATTCTGCCTGTAATTTCCTTTAATATGTATTATGTATAATGTCATTCAGTATTAGTATGATTAGTTTACTTATTTAAATACATTATGTCCTGATTTCTCTTCCTAGTTTTTAATGTTTAATAATTCAAGGGGCCTTCCTAAGGGAGTTTCACTCCTGGAGGGCTCAGCCATACCACTAGTGTAATATGTTGTATTTTTGTTGATGTATTGTATTTGGCTAAATAAATTATTTGATTCTGATTCTGATTCTGATTCCCAATGCACTGTATCTAACGCCTTCTTGAGGTCGATGTAGGCTGCAAGCAGCCCATGTCTGAACTCACGACGGCGCTCTACAATGACTCAGAGCGCAAGGATACGGTCTATTGTGGACTTACCAGGAGTGAATCCAGATTGCTCTGGCCTCTGATGCCTTAGTAGATGGTCTCTAATACGCCTCAGAAGGATGCAGGCAAGAACCTTGCCTGGTACACTGAGCAGTGTTATGCCGTGATGATTGCTGCAGTCCTATCGGTCCCCCTTCCCCTTCCAGAGAGGGATGACCACACCCCTCAACATGTCAGGGGGAACGGTACTGGACTGCCAGATGGCAGCCAGGACAATAATCCCCGCGCCATAGGTTCACCACCAGCCTTTAACAGTTCAGCTGGGATGCCGCAAATACCTGCTGCTTTACTAGTCTTCAGCTTGGAGATCGCCTCCCTAACTTCTGATAGGGAGGGTGGGTCCTCGCTATTGGGTGGGTCCGGCAGCGGAATCGCGGCACTACCCACATCCAAGTTAACTGTTGGAGGGTCAACCTGATACAACTGCTCAAAACACTCAGCCCAACGTTCCCGCACCGCAACAGGATTTGAGACGATCTGTCCACCTACTAAGCAAATTGCAGTCACCTGTGAAGAGGGCTTGGAATTCAGTTTTCTTAAGGCTAGTATGCAGGACGAAGGTCATTTACTAAGAAATGGCCTTCGACCTCCTTAGCAAGACTCCTAATAAAACTGTTCCTTGTCCCTTCTTAACAGAGACCGAGTTCTGCACACCTGAGACGGTGCAAATCCCGATCCCCTGCCAGACGAGCCGCACATCAAGCATCTGTGGTTCCAGTGTCTCCTGAGAGATTAAATTCTGTCTTGTTCTCGGCGTTCTCCAATTGATTCTTGGGCTGCATCAAGCGTTTTTGCGCTTTAAGGTGTCCCACAGAGGAACAGAGTCCGTCAGATTGTCAAGCGCTGTGAACCGATCAGAGATTGTCTCAGCAAACCTCCAAGCACACTCCCTCTCCTTCAGCCTGTCCAGATGAAACACCCTTAGGTGGTCATTGGGCCGCTGGGGAGTTTTAAAGTGAACCCGGAGGGTAGCCACAACCAATCTATGGTCAATACCACAGAACTCGGCACTCCTATACACCCTGCAGTTCTGGAGGATCTCCAACGAGTGCTAACGAGAATGTGGTCCATCTCCTTGGTTGCATTACCCGCATCGCTGTATCATATCCAACAATGCGGGTCTGGGCGCTGGTACCAGGAGCCAGAAATTCTCAATTTCTGGGATCTTGCGAAAATCCCGCCAGCTCAATCACAGCCAGATACCGCGTTGAAGTCACCCAGAACAATACGAATATCTTGCGGGGACAACTGTCTGCCAAGACGCAAGTTGGCGTGTGTACATCTCTTTCACATTAAGTTTACAAAATTCACGGCAGGAGCGTACACAGCAATAAGAGACATGAAGTCAAAAGACAGCTTCAGTCTCATTACCATTATACACTCATCAACTGGAGTGCCCTCCGAGGGCTGGAGCCTACCAGAGAAGCTATGACTACTCCCTGAAGATTGTGACCATCGCTGCGGCCCAACCAGTAATAGGTGTAGCCACCTACACTGATCGTGCCACTGCCAGGTCTTCTCACCTCCGAGAGAGCAATAGCCTCCCCAGTTCCCTCGATAGTAAGGGCAATTGTTCATCCTGACGCAAAGAGCAGACGTTCCAAGCCCCCTGACTTCCCGCCTGAGGTTAACCCTTCGGACAGTCGCTCCGGGTGGACGCCACCTCTGCCACCCCCGCCGACACTGCCCTACATAAAAGCGGCAGGCTGCAGGACCCTTCATCCACCTGTGGTTCCCTAGGGCTTTGCCCCACAAGCTCCTGCTCCCATCCTGCACCCCAGCAGCCTGCCTTCTCTCGCTGATAGGAGGGACGTTTTCCCTGCTCCCAGGATTCCCGTTTATAGCAAGCACTGCCAGTGGGTTATCTCTGGGGGGAGGAGGACTGGCAAGGCCTCCCTCCCCCGAGCCTCCATTGACCCCAGGGGGCTTAGGGGGCAGGAGTAAGTACAGGGGCCAGGGCGTGTCCACACGCCGGTGGGCCATAACCTTGTTACCTCTGGGGCCTCCTGCTGCTCCGAGATCCCCTACAGTTCAGCCTGGGACCGCAAGGTGCCAGTTTCCATAGGTGGCCACGAGGAGGCACTGCAGAAGTCTCGATGATGGAGAGGCTATGCACTGGCAAGGGAGACATGCAGCGCTGCTCCC
>NW_020870945.1:186210-211210 GCF_003789085.1 Penaeus vannamei
AGGAGAGAGACATCAGGCAAGGAGTTCCTATGAGCGGAGATGAACCGGTCAAAGGAAGAAATGATGTCAATAGAGGTAAGGGGAAGAGGGCGGAGACCAAAGGAAAGACCGAAGCCAAGGAGTTGTAGTTGGTGAGGGGTCAAGGACTGGGAGGAAAGGTTGGTAACCGCGTCGGTGAGGGAGAAGCGGGACCAGGGACTACGGGAGGTGAGGTTGGAGAGTTTCTGGGAAAGGGAGCGGGCATGGGTAGTGGAGAGGAAACGGGAAGAATCGTGGGCCACGTCAGCTAGGAGCTGGAAGACATGGCCGGGGAGTCGTTCCTTCAGGAGGTCGGAACGAACCCGCGAGCGATAGTAGGAAAGCTCGACATCCCTCTTACCAGCGCGGATCCGTTCAAGGAGGAGGGAGCGAGCATAATCAGGAAAAGGAGATCCTCCATCCGAGTGCTTCAAGAGGTTGCCGATCGAGGAAGGGAGCACCTGCTCCTCGAGGCAGTCTCGGAGGAAACGCAGTTGATTCTTCCGTCAGGCCGTGGCGATGACGGAATCCTCGAAAGCGCGAAAGGCAGGAACCAGGTCGGGGAAGGAGGCAAACAGGAACGAGAGAAGATTTCGTTTAACCGTGGGGTCCATGATGCAACGAAAAACACAATACCGTGTTGATAATATGGAAGAAAAACCCACAATGTACAAACTAGATTTATTGATGAAAGTGAGACAACAGTTTCGGAATCGTCCTCGATTCCATCTTCGGGTCTGAAGAGGCAAGGGAGACGAAGCGGTATAAGAGGGAAAGGAGGCGAAGCACTCGGGAACTACGGGGCAGGAGAGGACAGGAGAACGGAAGCGAAGGGAGGTCAGATCAGGTCGAAGGATCAGGCGGTCTATGTGACGGGTGACCGGCATAAGGGAGGAGACGAAGGATGTGGGAAGCGAGGAGGCTGTCGGCAGGAGAGAAACCGCTGTTCAAGTTGAAATTGGGCAGCAGCTTAATGAGAGAAGATTCCACCAGTCTGCGGGCATGGACATCAGCGGAAGGGAAGAGAATGCGGGCAGCTTTCCAGTCCATCTGATGGCCAGTGTCCCACTGATGCAGAAGAGGGCGTTGTTGGTATGTCCCTGGATACAGCGTACTTATGCTGAGACAGACGCTTAGTAAGACTGGCGCCTGTTTCACCAAAATACTGCTTATCACAGGAGGCACACGGAACAGCATAGGTGCCCACCTTCGAGGTAGAGGGAGGGCAGGTGTGAACCAGGTTACGACGGAGGGTATTCACCTGGCGAAGGGAGAGTCTGCAGTGAGAGACTGCAGGGGCCGACGGAGGGAGTAGATCTCCTCAGTGTAAGGCAGGCTGAGGACAGGCAGGTGAGGAGACTCATTGGGAGGGGAGTCATGGTAGAAGGTACGTCGCGCCCTGGATAACGCGACGTCTAGGACATGGCGAGGATAGCCCAGTTTGGAGAACGAACGACGCAGAAGTCGATCTCTCCATCCAGGTACTGGGGTCACAGATGCGGAGGGCACGGAGAAACAGCGAGGTGGCAACCCCCTCTCTTCACATGTAGTGGATGGTACGAGAAGAAGTGTATGTACATACCACTGTGCATAGGCTTCCTGTACATAGAGAAGGAGAAATGATCAGCAGAGCGATGGACAAGAGTGTCCAAGAAAGGGAGCTTGTCGTCAACCTCCCATTCCACCTTGAAGCGGATGGATGGAGAGAGAGAATTCAGCTGCGACAGGAAATCAGGAAACAGGGCAGGTTCATGGGGCCAGAGAGCGAAGACGTCATCTACATATCTCAGCCACATGGAAGGACGAGGGGAGATGGAAGAGGAGCTCCGACTCGAAGAACTCCATGTACAGGTTAGCCAGAACAGGGAGAGAGGAGAGCCCATGGCAACACCGAACGTCTGTGAGTAGAAACGACCCTCAAAGGAGAAGGAATTCGACTCCACACACAGACGAATCAGCTGGAGGAAGACTTCAGTGGGAAGAGGAAGACGAGGATCCTCGGCAGGGAGCTTCCTCTGAAGGAAAGCGAGGACGTCATCAAGCGGGACCTTGGTGAACAGGGAGTCGACATCCAGGCTCAGCATGGACGCCGGCGGGACACCGCGGACACGAGAGATGAAGTCCTGTGAATGGCGAAGGTGAGCAGGAGAGAAGGTGCCGAGAAGGGGAGTGAGAGACTTAGCCAGCCAAGCCGCCAGAGGATGCGTCACCGATCCCCGGGAGGAGATGATGGGGCGTAGAGGCACGGCCGGCTTATGGGTTTTAGGAAGCCCATAGACATGAGGGAGGGTTAACGATCTTGAACCTCTGTTAAAGGTTCGCCTCCGGGAAACAGGCTGCAAGCTCTCTCAGACGACGGTGGAAAGTGGCAGCAATGCGTTCCCGCGGGTCGCTGGTCAGGGGGGCATAGGTGGAGGCGTCACCTAACAGGTCCTGGGCCTTCTGCAGGTAGGAGGCTCGGTCGAGGACCACCACCGAGTTACCTTTATCAGAAGGCAAAATGGTGACATCCTCCCTGCGCAGGCTGTGAAGGGCCTCACGGTAACGCCTGGGGATGGAAGGATTAGGGTGAAGGAGAGACTCGAGGGCCGGAAGGAAGGCCCCACGAAGGAGAGAGACATCAGGCAAGGAGTTCCTATGAGCGGAGATGAACCGGTCAAAGGAAGAAATGATGTCAATAGAGGTAAGGGGAAGAGGGCGGAGAGCAAAGGAAAGACCGAAGCCAAGGAGTTGTAGTTGGTGAGGGGTCAAGGACAGGGAGGAAAGGTTGGTAACCACTACATGTGAAGAGAGGGGTTGCCACCTCGCTGTTTCTCCGTGCCCTCCGCACCTGTGACCCCCAGTACCTGGATGGAGAGATCGACTTCCTGCGTCGTTCGTTCTCCAAACTGGGCTATCCTCGCCATGTCCTAGGCGTCGCGTTATCCAGGGCGCGACGTACCTTCTACCATGACTCCCCTCCCAATGAGTCTCCTCACCTGCCTGTCCTCAGCCTGCCTTACACTGAGGAGATCTACTCCCTCCGTCGGCCCCTGCAGTCTCTCCCTTCGCCAGGTGAATACCCTCCGTCGGAACCTGGTTCACACATGCCCTCCCTCTACCTCGAAGGTCGTCACCTATGCTGTTCCGTGTGCCTCCTGTGATAAGCAGTATTTTGGTGAAACAGGCGCCAGTCTTACTAAGCGTCTGTCTCAGCATAAGTACGCTGTATCCAGGGGACATACCAACAACGCCCTCTTCTGCCATCAGTGGGACACTGGCCATCAGATGGACTGGAAAGCTGCCCGCATTCTCTTCCCTTCCGCTGATGTCCATGCCCGCAGACTGGTGGAATCTTCTCTCATTAAGCTGCTGCCCAATTTCAACTTGAACAGCGGTTTCTCTCCTGCCGACAGCCTCCTCGCTTCCCACATCCTTCGTCTCCTCCCTTATGCCGGTCACCCGTCACATAGACCGCCTGATCCTTCGACCTGATCTGACCTCCCTTCGCTTCCGTTCTCCTGCCTCTCCTGCCCCGTAGTTCCCGAGTGCTTCGCCTCCTTTCCCTCTTATACCGCTTCGTCTCCCTTGCCTCTTCAGACCCGAAGATGGAATCGAGGACGATTCCGAAACTGTTGTCTCACTTTCATCAATAAATCTAGTTTGTACATTGTGGGTTTTTCTTCCATTATATATATATATATATATATATATATATATATATATATATATATATATATTATATATATATATATATATATAATATATATATATATATATATATATATATATATATATATATATATATATATATATATATATATATATATATAATACATACACACACATCCACACACACACACACATATATATATATGTGTGTGTGTGTGACTTAGTGTGTGTGATTATTTTGTTTTGTGTGTGTGATTGTTGTTGTTGTGCGTGTGTCTGTGTTTGCGTGTGTGTGTCTATCTCTGTTTTGTGTGTATGTGTGTTTGTTTGTGTTTGTGTGTTGTTTTTGCATATATGTATATGAATATATATATATATATATATATATATATATATATATATATATATATACTTATAGACACATATATAAGGATATCCATATATGATTATGGGGAACGTCTGGTAATACGAGAAAGACATTGTCACTGCTTAGGAAACCAAACAGAAATCTTGACAGAACTTAACTGTAATACTGGCAATTCCCTAACGACTGCCGAACTCTTCCACTTTGAACATCAACGTTAGTCTATCACTTTCACAAAACACTAAACTAAGTAAAAATTCTTAACAAATCTATTATCTCCGGATAAAGGAAATCTCATTTGCAATTAAGCAATTTGGTCTCTCTACATGGCAAGTCAACAGGAGACGATACATTCCCAGTCAAACAGGTAAAACGCATTTACCACTCTCCCATTCTCAACCTTGTACTGACACACATACGTAATCTATCCCTATCTTTGGCTACTTTTCCTGATCCCATAACAATGGCAAGGGTTATCCCAACTCACAAATCTGCATCAATTCAAAACGTTGATAATTACAGATCAGTTTCTATTTCACCCTACTCGGGCAACATTCTAGAGAAAGTGGCACATCAACAACCTATGGATTAATTATCAACAATATTCATTCTGCTAGTCAGCAGGATTTCCGCCCATCGAGATTCACCGAAACTGCCGTTCAGTGTCTCACCGACTTTGTACTAGGGGCCTCTGATGGGGACAAGTTTACCATCAGTGTGTTTCTCGACTTGTCTATCGCATTCGACACACATTCTCTTGTCTAAACTCAAACACTGAGGAGTGCAGGTGCAGCTGGTTTAAAAGCTACCTCTACGACAATATGCAGATGTGAATGATGAAACCTAAAGGGAGCGCAGGATCTAATATGTAGTACCTCAGGGCTGTTTACTTACCCCTTTTTCTAATTTATACTGACAATATTGTATTCTATGGAAATCCACTGAAATTCACTTTGTTTGCAGATGACTCAAATCTCCATAAAAGTCACCTCTTTAAACTCTACCGTGAACAACATGGTCAACCTGGAATTAGAACGAGTAACTTGATTAATGAATGAAAACGAGTATATTGATAAATGAAAATTGAACATGACAAAGAAAAAATAACTTCCTGATCCTCCACTAGTCGTCCGTAATTCGGCGCTTACAAAGGTTTGTAAAAGAGAATTTCTAGGTGTGACAACAGGCAGTCACT
The DNA here is from genome assembly GCF_003789085.1 of Penaeus vannamei. Classification (NCBI taxonomy): domain Eukaryota; kingdom Metazoa; phylum Arthropoda; class Malacostraca; order Decapoda; family Penaeidae; genus Penaeus; species Penaeus vannamei. Next base: position 191,439 of record NW_020870945.1, read on the forward strand.
TATATTGGCACCAATGCATTTATCAAAAAAAGTAATATGATTGCAAAATATTATCATTTGCTTGATTAGAAACAAAAGTTCTTAATTTTGATCTTTCTATCTTTCAGCCTTTTAAAACCCGTTGTTGGACATAGGCCTTCCCCAATCTGCGCCACCTCGTTGAAGTATGTTTTGCATCACAGAGAAGAAAGGGGCTGTAGCCAACCATACTGACCAAGTGCGGGTTGGCAGGGGTCCTTATAGTCAGTCGCCTTTTATGGCAGCAGCGTTGGAAGTTTTCTTTCCACGTCCCCCTATCCACAGGGGCTCCTTCCCTTAATCTATTCAGCTTATTTGTGCAACATTTGTGTATAAAAGACTGAAAGGTTTGACATTATAGTAGTTACTATAGCTACATTACTTACAGCAGATACTCGATAAGAAATAACACAAACCCGAGGTTACCTTCTATTCTCTTTTCCTAGTCGCAAACTCACATTAATCACGAAACTAATTTCCTATAACTTACCTTCTTGTACAGTTTATGTTCCGTCAGTAAATAGTCTCAAATGACAATTCATCTCGTCTATGCCTTTGTAAATTTTGGGATTTTTTTCTATGAAAGCATCTTCATCTTTATTTTCTTCTACACTCTCTTATAAATGGTAATCTATTGCTGGTTATGATGTCCCTTTGTATAATTTACGTTTTTTTTATTCTTTACAATGCGGTTAACACAGAGAACAACTTGATATAACTTTTGACTAAAAGGGGCCCTTATGAGATTAACTATCCTTATCAAAGAGCCTGGTCTATTAACTGTATATGTGTAATGTATATATATATATATATATATATATATATATATATATATATATATATATATATATATATATATATATAAACAGATAGATACAGAGAGACAAAAGCACCATATCAGTTCAAAATTTTTACTTTCTATTTATCCACACATACGCTCGCGCGCGCGCACGCTCCTTTTCACTTTCGCAGAGGGCTTTTCAGCCAGTCAGCGGATCCGTCGACTTATCCATTCTCTTGTTTCGCGGAGTATCCTCTCTTCCAGATGCTACTGTTGTTGGAAAGTCGCGCTTCGGAGTGCCCATTGTCTACAAGGTCTACCTCTACGGATTTGTCCCTGCCATTTCGTTTGTCAATTTTGCTCAACGGCTAAGCCCTTCCGCCATATTTCTTATGATTTCGTTTCTAGTTTTGTCTCTTCTTGTTGTTAGTTACCTGGAGTTTTTAAGTTATCGGTCTCTGATGTTTGGGTCTATACTTCATCCGATTTCAGGGAAAGAATTACTGGCAACTCACCAGGTCGCTTAGGGGATCGCTTCTCTCTCTCTCTCTCTCTCTCTCTCTCTCTCTCTCTCTCTCTCTCTCTCTCTCTCTCTCTCTCTCTCTCTCTCTCTCTCTCTCTCTCTTTTGTTATGTTCTTATCTCTTATCACTTATATATACATCTTCTGTGCTTCCAAAACTAAAACAATATATATTTTTTATTTGCTTTTCTGCTATTATTCTTGCTGAAATGTGCTGCCTTGAGCGCCACTATATCATTATCAATATATTATTACTATCATTATTATCATTATTATTATTTCAAAACACACTTGGCCATTCGCAGTACTCGAGAGCTCGGGGAGAGATGCTTTTTTTTTTTTTTTTTTTTTTTTTTTTTGAAAGACTGGACGCTGTATTGTTGTATTTCCTTGTTATGGATCAGTTCTCTGACTCCCTTCCTTCCTTCCCTTCCCTCCACTCTCCCCCGTCACTTCCTCCCTCCCTCCCCCACGCCGTTATCTATGTAAATACTCTGTCAAATAGGCTCTTTGGGCGTCTTTGTGTCCTTGTTTGCCTCTTTAATGACAGGTTAAGGGGCACTTGCATGTGTGTTCTATTTCATTTTTTCCTTTCTTTTTTTTTGGCATTCCATTTGTCTATGGACTTATTGTTTTTGTTTATACAACCTTGATTGTGTGAAGAAAAGGAACACTTTATCTTCGCATTAAATTAATCGTATGTTATTAGGTTTACAATTTATTCATATAATCTGTCCGGATTTCATTTATTCTGCTACATTATCGAAGAGGCTTATATGATCACCTCTTTAGTTGTGTTTCTTTGCATTGCCCTTTGTCTTTGAGTCTGCTGGTTCAATTTTTTTCTTATTTGTCTTTAAAGCACTCGTTAGTCCATTGTTTACCCCACGCACCCACATATACAAACATGCACACAAACACACACACACATCTATCTATCTATCTATCTATCTATCTATCTATCTATCTATATATAATATATATATATATATATATATCATATATATATATATATATATATATATATATATATATATATATATATATATATATACACACATAGAGAGAGAGAGAGAGAGAGAGAAAGAAAGCAGAGAGAAAAAGTTATCGATTATGACATAGTTATAGATGTAGAAATATGTAGACAGGTAGAAGAGATGAATATGGATGGATCCTGATATAGCTATAGCTACATAATATATATATATATATATTATATATATATATATTATATATATATATATATATGTATGTATATATATTATATATATAATGTATATATATATATATATATATATATATATATATATATATATATATATATATGTATATATATGTTATATATGTTTACACACACACACATTATACATATATACAAAGATAGATATGCATATGCATATAGAAAAACGGAAAGATGGAGAGAAGTTAAAGATATTAAAAGCACATTCCTATTGAACAGTAAAAATGCGTCTCTCAAATTTAAAAATAAATATATATATATTCTACATAATGAAAATCTCATATTTAATATGTAGACAACCATATCTTCTCTCTCTCTCTCCTCTCTCTCTTCTTTCTCTCTTTCTCCATCCCTCTTATTCTCTGCCACCTCCTCCCCCCCCACTTCCTCCCTCCATGAATCCCGAGCAACATCCTTTATCAGCGGAGTTTGGCCTGAGCGCCAAGGGCGTGAGTTATGGAGGAAGGGTTTCCAAGCCGTGATAAAATGTCTCGCATCAGCTGTTTGGGGTAAGGCCGACGTTCACCCCATGTAAACACGTAGAAGGTAGAGCCTATGTGGACGTAAGGGATTTATGTTGAACAAAGTAAATCAGGTGAAGGGAAGAGTAAAAAGACACAAGTATGTGCTATAAGTCTATTTCTGGGCTAATTTGTTCGTGAAGGAGGGAATATTATAGCGAAAAGGCCTTCTGTGTGCTCATATTTTCATGCTCGCATCCATCGTCGGTTTATATTCATAGTGTTCGTTTTAGACCGCATTAAATCTTTGTTAGGAACGATTTTTCTTGCATGGAGTATTGATCCTTTTCACCTCATATGACCTGTCTTTGATTTGCATTACGTAATCTTTTTTATTATGAAATCGGTTCGCTCGTCGTTCTGGTAAACTTGTTATTGTTAGAACAAGATAGTCTGGAATATCTCACCTTGGCTTCATTAATAGACTGGAGGAATGTGACATGATTTGATTGATAGACTGGAGTATCGTGACATGACGTGACTAATAGACTGGAGTATCGTGAGATGACTGACAGACGAGAGTCTTGCTTTGACTTTATTAACAGACTGAAGTATCTTGACTGATAGTTTGGAGTATTTTGACATGTCTTGATTGACAGTTTTTGAACAGGGAGTTAAATGTATAGGTTTAACTTAAAATCCAGCGAACAAATATTAAAGAAGTATAAAAAAATATATATTTTCGTAATCGTAATTTTAACAACCATTCTGTCTGTTTGCTTGCCTGTCTGTCTGTCTGACTGTCTGTCTGTCTGTCTGTCTGTCTGTCTGTCTGTCTGTCTGTCTCTGTCTCTCTCTCTCTCTCTCTCTCTCTCTCTCTCTCTCTCTCTCTCTCTCTCTCTCTCTCTCTCTCTCTCTCTCTCTCTATCTATCTATCTATCTATCTATCTCTATCTCTCTCTTCTCTCTCTCTCTCTCCCTCTCTCTCATAATGATAATGATGATGATGATGATGACTAATAATAATAATAATAATGATAATATGATTATAATGATAATAATAATAATACCAAAAATAAAATAATGATAATAATAATAGAATGATAATAATAATAATAATGATAATAACAACAATGATAATAATGATAATAATAACAATGATGATAAGGATACTACCAATAATGACGATGATGATACTGATAATCATGATTATAAGGCCACAATAATTTTATTCCTTGGTTTACGGATTTCATTTCTGAAAACCTCTGACACGCGGTCGCAAATTAAAAAGAATAATCGGGTCTTTTTTCTGAATAGTTTATTAATTTCTGGAAACATGTGACAGGCGGTGGAAAAATAAATGAAATACCAATGAGAGAACTACACCACGTCTGGTATCGGTATTGTTTAAGTGCTCAGAAACAGCAATGATCTCCGTTGATGTATCGCGCTTGAGAGACAGATACAATCGATTGTGGTTTCTAGAGGTATGTCTGACTAGAAAAAATGAATCTCAAATCGTATAGGCTTAGGTGCGGCGGGAAAGAAGTCGGTTTCTCAATCATTTTTATTTTCGAAAATCGGGGAAAAAATTAGGTGCGGCGGAAAAAGTCGGTTTCTATTTTTATTTTTTAGGTTAAAGGGAAAGCAGAAGTCGGTTTCTCAATCATTTTTATTTTCGAAAAGCGGGGGGAAATTAGGTGCGGCGGAATAAAGTCGGTTTCTCAATCATTTTTATTTTCGAAAATCGGGGAGAAAATTAGGTGCGGCGGGAAAAAAGTCGGTTTCTCAATCATTTTTATTTTCGAAAAGCGGGGGGAAATTAGGTGCGGCGGAATAAAGTCGGTTTCTCAATCATTTTATTTTCGAAAAGCGGGGGGAAATTAGGTGCGGCGGAATAAAGTCGGTTTCTCAATCATTTTTATTTTCGAAAATCGGGGAGAAAATTAGGTGCGGCGGGAAAGAAGTCGGTTTCTCAATCATTTTTATTTTCGAAAAGCGGGGGGGAAATTAGGTGCGGCGGAATAAAGTCGGTTTCTCAATCATTTTTATTTTCGAAAAGCGGGGGGAAATTAGGTGCGGCGGAATAAAGTCGGTTTCTCAATCATTTTTATTTTCGAAAAGCGGGGGGAAATTAGGTGCGGCGGAATAAAGTCGGTTTCTCAATCATTTTATTTTCGAAAAGCGGGGGGAAATTAGGTGCGGCGGAATAAAGTCGGTTTCTCAATCATTTTTATTTTCGAAAAGCGGGGGGAAATTAGGTGCGGCGGAATAAAGTCGGTTTCTCAATCATTTTTATTTTCGAAAATCGGGGAGAAAATTAGGTGCGGCGGAAAAAAGTCGGTTTCTCAATCATTTTCATTTTCGAAAATCGGGGAAAAAATTAGGTGCGGCGGGAAAAAAGTCGATTTCTCAGTCATTTTTATTTTCGAAAAGCGGGGGGAAAATTAGGTGCGGCGGGAAAAAAGTCGATTTCTCAATTTATTTATTTTCGAAAATCGGGAAAACAAGTGCGGTGGATCCATAAACCAAGAAATAAAACAGCTGATAGATTGATATATAAACTATTTCATACCTGTGATCTTTATATTCATACTCTTTATAGAAACCTATTTTATGTATACAGATATACGCTGCCAATTTTAATGTGTAGTCTCCATACAAATACCCGCTGTTTAAATATTCTTTCTCTAAAAGAATATAAATGGAGTAAATTCTTATTCGTTACTCCTTTTCATATTCATACTCCCCTTCAAATTTATATTCGTTCATATTCATGCTCTTTTATCTTCACACTCCCTTATTTCAAGTCGACCTTATTCTTTCCCTGAAAGAATGTAAATAGAGTAAATTGTTTTTCTTTACTCATTTTCATATTCATACTCCTCTTCAAATTTATATTCGTTTATATTCATGCTCTTTTATCTTCACACTCCCTTCTTTCGAGGCGACTTCTCCGTAAAGTCAGGTCGAGTCGATTTATAACTCCTCGACGAGACTTTGTGGAGTTCTTAAGGGCGATATTAGGTCAGTTCTTTCTCTCTCACCTATGGCTCCACCTGTTGTATATTTGTACCTTTTGGATGTATCAAGGCCGGGGCATATGGCACCGCCATTGACCTTAATAGTAGTAGAAGTGGTAATAGTAGTAGTAGTAGTAGAGGAAGTGGTAGTAGTGGTAGTAGGAGAAGAGGTGGTAGTAATAGTAGTAGTAGTAGTCGTAGTAGTTGTAGTAGTAGAAGTGGTAGTAGTAGCAGTAGTAGTAGTAAAGGAAGTGGTAGTAGTGGTAGTAGGAGAAGAGGTGGTGGTAGTAGTAGTAGTAGTAGTAGTAGTAGTAGTAGTAGTAGTTGTAGTAGTTGTAGTAGTAGAAGTGGTAGTAGTAGCAGTAGTAGTAGTAGAGGAAGTAGTAGTAGTAGTAGCAGTAGTAGTAGTAGAGGAAGTGGTAGTAGTAGTAGTAATAGTTGTAGAAGTGGTAGTAGTAGTAGTAGTAGTAGTAGTAGAGGAAGTGGTAGTAGTAGTAGTAATAATAATAGTAGAAGTGGTAGTAGTAGTAGTAGTAGTAGAGGAAGTGGTAGTAGTAGTAGTAGTAGTAGAGGAAGTGGTAGTAGTAGTAGTAGTAGAGGAAGTGGTAGTAGTAGTAGTAGAAGTAGAAGTGGTAGTAGTAGTAGTAGTAGTGGTAGTAGTAGTAGTAGTAGTAGTAGTTGTAATAGTAGTAGTAGTAATAGTAGAGGAAGTGGTAGTAGTAGTAGTAATAGTAGTAGATGTGGTAGTAGTAGTAATAGTAGTAGATCTGTTTGGAGAAGGGCATGAGCTTCATACTAACAACTGATATAGTTCACCTGACTTTCTTTGTTACCTGTGTTTGGCCTGTTGTGGTTCAGTTGCAAGTGCGTGCGTGCTGAAGGAACTGCTGGGAGAGGTCTATGGAGCTGGGGTCTTCAGCAGTGTAGCCGACCCTCGCAACCTGCACCACGGAATACTTTCCCCAGGTTGGGTCCAGGTCCATCAGCCTCACGTCAGCCGCCTCTCGAAGACTAATGCCGAGACCTGATTGGTTGAGAACGGACAGCTCCCGGGTCGCTCATTGGGCCGCTCAGCAGTACTTTAGCTTCAGCGTCCGGGCCGAGTTTAGCACTTGGATCCTCCACACTGAGCAAGACCACAGCAAGCAGCAACAAGGGCTACCCAGGCCTTATTCGTCGGGGGAGCCACCCCATACTTGTATTTTTAATAGTATGTTGTGTCTTCGTAGGTATGTTTGTATTTGTATGTTGTGTTTTCGTATGTTGCGTCTTTGTGGGTATGCTGTGTCTTCATGGGTATATTGTGTCTTGTTGAATATGTTCTGTCTTAATGGGTATGTTGTGTCGTCGTGAGTGTATGTTGTGTCTTTGCGAGTATGTTGCGTCTTTGTGGATATGTTGTGTCTTCGTGGTTATGTAGTGTCTCTGTGGGCATGTCGTCGTATGTGTCGGTGTAAGAGGGTCGAAGTTAAGCGACCAGCTGGCACACTCTAACTTGACTGTTGGTATAAAAAGGTGACGAACTACACTAACAATATGTCTATTACAACCTTGATATAATAAAGAGAAGAAGAGGAGGGAGTGGAAGAGGATAAAGAGGAGAAAGGGGTGGAGTAAGAGGAGGCGGAGGAAGGGAGTTAGAGAAAAAAGAGGAGGAGGAAGGGAGGTAGAGAAGGAGGAGGCAGAGGGAGAGAGGTAAAGAAGAAGGAGGAGGAGGAAGCGAGTTAGAGAAGGAGGCCGAGGAAGGGAGGTAGCCGAGTAGAAAGAGGAGGAGAAAGAAGAGGAAGAAGAAGGGAGAAAAAGAGGGAAAAGAGATAGAACATATACATCTCTATGTATGGAAAATCAGTCAAGCCATAACTCCCAAAAATAGGCCCAATATTTACAAGCAGATAAATGCAGCAGGAAATGGTTCTCTGGCGTACGGTGAAGCAAGGTTAAGCGGAGGTCAGTCTAGCATGTAGATTCCCCGGTAGGCTGACATGACAATACGCCCATGCACACACCCGGAGGTAGTGGGTCATGCATGCTAATTCCTTGAAACGAAACAGTGCCGCGAATCAAATAAAATAAAGACAATTTTATCTCGTTTCTACTGTGGCCGCGTTTCATGATTCAGGGTTTGTGTTCTTGGTATTCTTAATACACATAATGCAGAAAATATATTAAAAATATAACGAGTTCAGAGCTACTGACACTACCCCCCCCCAAACAACAACACCAACAACAAAGACAAAAGGAGGATGTCGCTTTCGTAAGCCGTTTGGGAATCACCCTATTTTGATCTATATTCTCCTTCCCTTATTGTAAGTTACCTTTATGGAAAACCTTAAGGCAGTGAATCCAGGCCCAGTTATTAATGTAAACCTATTGCACAAGTTATCTTAATAAAGCTAATGGACGAGTTTATGCACAAAATTTATGTCTATGATAGCTATTTCTAAATGCATGATCATGTTTGAATGTAAAGATTATTCTGATGTTTGTATAATTAGCCAGCATAATGGTTCGAAAAATCAAACATTTTTCTTTTTTTATGTGAAAAGGATTTCAAAATGTTTTAGATGTTAACATTCTCCCTCGGAATCGCTGGTTGCAATTATTTTTTATTCTTAACTTCCCTTTTTACGTTTACAGGTTTATGTCTGAATCAGAAATGCAGCACGAAATCTCTTTTTGAAAATAGAGTTGGGCGGGAATAAAGCATATGTTTTGGATTTTAAGTTGTTTTTTCTCCCCCTAGCTCTCTCTCTCTCTCTGTCTTTGTCACAGTCTGTTTCTTTCGCTGCTGCTGTCTGTCACTGTTTGTCTGTCTGGCTGTTTGTCTCTGCCTTTGAATCTGTCATTCTACCTGCCTGTTTGTTTGTCTGTCTGTCTGTCTGTCTCTCTCTCTCTCATTCTCCCTCCCCCCTCCTCTCTCTTTCTGTCTTTCTCTCTCTCTCTCTCCCTCCCTCCCCCTCTCTCTCTCTCTCTCTCTCTCTCTTCTCTCTCTCTATCTGTCTATTTATCTATCTTTTATCTATCTTTCACTCAATAATGTCTTCCGTTAACTGGAAAGAACTTTAGATATTGCAAAAATGTCATTCATACGAAGAAAACAGAAAGAAATATATTTTTTTTCTCTAGTAGATATCTATCTATCTACATAAGCAAATTCACATACGCAGACAGAAAAAACATCTGCTTTATTTCCCTTTTAGGTAAACAGCCTCGCTCATTCATGTCATTAAGATACGCATGAAAACTTATAAAAACCCAGGAGATATTTAACTTCAAGAGCTGTTTTTACCTCTGAAGCAGACAGGTCCTGTCGCTGGCAGGCTAGGAATTCACTTAACTTGGACGAGATTACTGGTTACGTCAGATTATTTATATGACTTTATTCGTGACTAACTACTCCTGCACAACCTATAGGTTAATAGGCTCACAGAACGTTCTTTCTTTTCTGTATTGCGTCTTTAAAAAAAGTTTTCTATCTATTCAATCCTTCAGTTCACATATAGCCAAGTCATGTCTCTTGCGATTGGGTCAGGCAGGCTTCTGCAAGTCGCACACAGTGGTTTTTGGGGTTTATTATTTTGTTTTAACTACATTACAAAATCAGTTAAATAAAAAAATAGACACTTAGTTTAATACTTCCCTCATTACAACGGAACAATATACAATTCTATTTATTTATTATAAATCTAAAAAGAACGGGAATTGACTCTTAATTTATATATTTCAAATCTCATTTTTATTTATTCTCGTTTTCCCCCCCTCTTTCAGTGTGCTGCCTCTGCCTCCTCTTTCTAAGATTCAAATTACTTGTGAGAAATTTGTTCCATTTACTAGCACTAAACAATTCGACAACGAGAAAACGGTAATTATTCAATACTTAAAACCCGATACGACCATACTCGTGTTCGCAGAAATTTGTAACAGAATAACATAGGAATTACATTATTTATCCACTCGTTTTTCAATTGTATCTAGAGTACAGATTTCAACTTGAAACGGAGAACGGAAATAAAGTGAAATAATTGCACGTTAATTTCACAGACTCTTATTCCTGAATAATATTAATGAAAACTAAAAACATACTTCCTAAGATCTGAACACAAAATCAATGATGATGAATATGAAAACCTTAACACGTCAATACCGAAAAACGTTCAATTCTTACTTTTTGGTCAATAATAGCTCGCATTCTTAAAATATTCTATATGTAGAGTTACTCGTCGTTAAGTGATAATTTAGAATCGCACACCGAGCGCTTCAGAGGTGTGAAAAACAGTCTTCATCTGAAGTTAAATGAATCTGTTTGAGAGAGAGTTGCAATGTGATGTTAATGAACATGAAATTGAGCGATTGGCTGTATAAATAACCTTAACAGGGTGCGCAATTTTGCAGTTATGTTTTTGTGGGCTAGTGATAGCTTCAATGTTTCAATAATGCATGTAATTCGATTGATGGTTTACAAGCCTTTCTCGAATTTATGACCCTTCCCAATCAAAAATTTCGCTCTTATACTGCTAATACAATCTAACCTCCACCCTGTCTCCCAGGACTGACTATAGCGCACACCCCAGCGCACCACGACGCATCGCGCCGACGAACCAGAACTCGAACGACGCCGAGGACGGGCGCCTGGTCACCGCACACGCGAACCGGGACCGCAGGCCTGAGCGCTACCTACACATTGCTTTAGGCCCCACCACTATTCCCGCGCTTGTGCTGCTCATTCCGCCTACCGTCCGGGCGGCATCCCCCCTGCCGCGCTCGCGGCTCCCTTAGATCCTCTCCCGCCTCGTGCCAACGGTCATCCTACATATCACAACTGACACCTCTGTTCTCCTCGTCCGTCGGCGGCGTCGGGTCTGTGGCGCGGGTCGGGTTCTGGTTATCTCTCAGTGTCGCGCTCCCTCTGTTTTCCCGGTCCTCTCCACCTGCCTGTCGCTGGGGCGTTGCGTCTCTATCTACGGCGTGTCTTCGATATCTTAACGCGGAATCTCATGCTAGTCATTGACCTCCGCTTTACTGCCTTCACCGTACCTTTCTCCATAGATGAAACATTTCCTCTTGCTGCATTTATTTGCTTGTAATAATGGGCCATTTTGGGATAGTTATGCCTTGACTGATTCTTCATCTAGCCATATCAAGTAACGAATGTCTATCTGTTCATTTCGAACATTCATTTTTTCCTCCTCTTTTCTCTCCTCTTATTCTTTCTCCTCTCTCTTCTCTCCTTCCTGCTCTCCTTCGTCTCGGCTACCGTTCCCTCTTTCCTTGCGCGCCTCCTCCTTCTCATCTTCCTAATCTCGCTTGTCCTTCTCCTCCTCCTTTCTTTCTTTAACCTCTTCCTCTCTCTCTCTGCATCTGTCCTGCTCTTCCTCCTTACCCCTTCTCTTCCTCCTCATTTTCTTTCTCTAACATCCCTTCCTTCGCCTCCCTTCCTTAACTCACCCTTTCTCCTTATCCTCTTCCCACCCCTACTCTTTCCTTCCTCTTTATTATATCAAGGCTGACATCAGACATTTGTTAAGTGTTAGTTCGTCACCTTTTATACCATAAATCCAAGTATGCCAGCTGGCCGCTTAACTTCGACCTCGTACTCACTCCGATCCATCATAATCACGACATGCCTACAGACCACTAACACAAAACGAGACCAAATCCATATCCACTCACAAGAGAACCATACTCGCAATAAGACACAAACTACATCACGACGACAAACATTACCCTCAATCCACGAACTACTGCATACCAAGACACAATATACTCATTCTCGGATATACTCTCACAGACAGACACCACGCCGGCCAAATTCCCACCATCTCCTCCGAACCCCATCCATACAAATCTTCTCTGGTCTCTTTTCTCTCATCGGAGCGCAACGCACACGAGCGACAAACACACACACACACACACACAAGGGTGACAGATGAGGAAGAAGAGGAGAAAAGCAAATGGAAAAGATAGAGACGATAAGATGGGAAGGAAGAAAAGCATCAGTATGTAGAAAGGGAGGGGAAGAAGAGAGGAAAGGAAAGGGAGAATAGAATAGGGAAAAAGGGGAATAATTAATAGTAGAAAGAGAGAGACCTCGTAAGAGATTATAGAAAACATGAATAAGCAATGTAAAAATGAAAGTACTCTAATCTGGAAGGCGAAGACGAAGACGTAGAAAAAAAGACAGGTATAGAAGAAGGAAAGGGAACATGAGGGAAGAAAGAGAAGAGGGGAACAAAGTGGCAAAAGACGTGGGGTCAGAAGAGAGATCGCGAGCACAGGATTCAGCCCGTCATCTTCCACTCCATGCGTGTTTCTAGCGTGGTCTCTACTGCTCGTCGTCCGGCGGCGTTTCCCGCCCTTTCTCGGCTGGCCCCTTGTGACCTCCGACCTCGTCGTTGCAGCCGCTTCGTCGCACCATGTCGTCTCCAACGCTAAGCCCCACTCCAATTACGAACCTCCCTCAGTCTTTCCCTCGCTACTGCAACGCCCCGCCTCTGCACACCACGGCCAACAACACAGTACAAAAGCCGTTCCAGGTGACACTTTCGTCGTAGGTCACGACGCTATGCCTCTAAACACGACTCCTACTCAGTCACCTATTCTCCCTTTAAATCTTACTTCTCTACCTCTTTCTCCTTCTCCTTCATCCTCAACTCTCTCTTTACCCCTCACTCCTCATCTAATCCTTCCATCTCCTTCCAATCTCTTATCCATTCTCCTCTCCTCCTACTCTCAATCCTACCCATAATTCTCCAAATCCTCTCTAAACATATAATACAATCATTCATCATAATCCTTCTATCTCCTCATCATTTTCTCTCCTCTATCTCTCTCCTTACACTATTCCATCCTGACTTCCCTCTGACCCTAACCTATAGTTTCACCCCTTTCGCTCCTCTACCTAATCTATTCTCTTCTTACTCATACAATCAAAACATTCCTCGATATTACCCCTATCACCCCTCTTCATATTCCCACTCCTCACTAACTCACATCATTTTACTACTATTACCCTACATGCACCACCGCTCAACCAGGCTACTACATCTATCTTTCCTCTACATACTCACGCCACTCTCCCTTTACTAATACACCTCTCTCTAATTATCAACATAAAAATAAATTACAAATAACACTCCTTTACTATCAAAAAAATCTCTCCTCCCTACCTTCAGTCCCCTCCTTTCCATACTCTCTTCTTTTTTTCCGTCTCTCCGCCTCCTCTTTATATCCTCTCTCCCATCCATTCGTTCCTCTCTATCACTTTTTATCCGTCTCCGATACCCTTCTTCCTCCCATTCTCTATCCTCCTCTCCTCTCTATCTATCTTTTTGCATAACTCGTCGTCCCTATCTCGTCCCCTCCAATCACGTACACTTTCCTCCAATCGTAATAGACCCGCCTTCTTCCTCCAGATATGCGTGAGCTATAATCACTCATTCATCTACTTTACTGCGCCGAAGCATGGAACCTCCGGCGTTCGGACCTGAAACAGACCATGACTTTATTAAACTTACTCAATTTCAGCATGGTACTAAATCATGAGTCACCTAGCAAATCTATCACTTCACATACATGCCCTTAGGAGAATCAGGTTCATCTAATACAAGGGAGGTGCAAATTATCAATCCTCTGAGCATGAATAGAAGACTCTAAATCTGAATCATGAGTTTCTTAGAATATCCACAAAGGATAACCCGCGAATAAGATCTCTCTTTCTTTTCACTAATTTTTTGATGATGAAATGCATACTCTTACATGCTGCTCCTCTTGGGCACACATCACGTTACAGGGGCGCTTCAATGATACCTAAAATAGTTCTAAAGGATAAATCAACAGCCTCCTTAAGTTTATTTACACCAGTTGTCTAGACTCTATATACCTCCTGCCATTCCATAATATTCTCGTTCCGACACTATTGTTATTGGCGATCTTTCGGAAAACATTTCTATTATGATAAACGCAATTCAGCGCCACTCATTTTCTCGCTCTCTTAAAATACCACCCAACTGACACTAGAATTCTGGCTGACCTTGTCTTCCTTTCCCCCTCCGTCGATTCTCCACTCCCATTCCATTATGGGAAACATGAAATGAAGTACATTCCTCTCGAGCGCGATCTTTCTTCCCCCTGCCTGCCATCCACTTTAATTTCTCTCTCCCGTACTCTTTTTGACAAACCTACTCTAACGAATTGACATTAATCTCCCTTCTCCTCTCGACTCTTATCGCCGCTACTCCCATTTTCCTCCTTTTCGATCAATATAAGAATTTGTTTTAGTGACATAAAAGAACTTATATTTATCGCTCGTACCTATATTATATTAGTACACCCCACCTGAGTTTTTTTACGTATCCTATATGTAAAGCTGAAAATAATTGTCAAAGTTATGAGAGAAATTTTTACCAGAGACTACATGTTATGCTGTGAGTCTCCATGCACTACTTAAAATTTATCCATCCAATGGTTTATTCGTCAAATTTATAGAAATGTACATGGAGAGATAATGATAATGAGAACTATATACTTGATAAGGCACAAGGCCGATTACAAATGGTAATCCAGGATTATTATAGGGCTCACACCTTATACCACACAAATGGCAGCGCACGAGACTTAATTCGCGCACTTTGAATATAATCCTCCAATGCTAATGATAACGAGTCACCTCGATGATAATATGAGTAAAACTACCAGAGGTACATTCTTTACGTACCACTAAGTAACTAGATAATGACTAAAATAATAATTAACTATCAATCAATCCTATATATAATATACGCAAAATACTCAAAATATGAATGTGGAGCCAGGATTTGTGAATTCCGCGATAAACCTATATATATACCCCTCACGACTATATTTCGAATACATATAAAATTTGAAACTTAAGTAACCAACTGGATAGATCGTAAGTAGATAAGAAGTAAGAAGAGAGAAAGACTGATGACAGATAGCAAAAAAGATAGTAAGGAAAGAGTAGTAGAAGATATAAAGGAGCACGAAAGGCATAGAAAGAGAAATAACTAAAAGAAACAAGAGTAAAAGTAAAGTAAGAAGAAGAAGAAGAAGAAGAGAGAGAAAGAGAGAGAGAGAGAGAGAGAGAGAGAGAGAAAAGACGATAAAAACTTAACAAACAGTAATTCTCATGACCGGTAATCAAAGTTTCCCTCACAATGTTACCCACGAGAAGCATTTTTACTGATCACGTTAGTTATGCAACAAAAAAGCGCCATCAATTTCTGAGGACGAGGAATGGAATGTGTGATGTTTATCTCACTAACGACTGAGGTAGGGACCTGGGGGGGGGGGGGGTGAGCGGTATGGGGGGTGAGTGGTATGGGGGGTGAGTGGTGTTGAGGGATAGGGGGAGTGGTGTTAGGGGGGAAGGGAGAGTGGTGTGGGGGGGGGGGGAGTGGTGTTGGGGGAGGATGAGTGGTGTTGGGGGTAAGGGGAGTGGTGTTGGGGGAGGGGGAGGGGGGAGTCGTGTTGGGGGGAGGGGGGAGTGTTGTTGGAGGGAGGGGGTGGTGTTGGGGAGGATGAGTGGTGTTGGGGGGTAAGGGAGTGGTGTTGGGGAGGGGGAGGGGGGAAGGGAGGGGGAGGTCGTGTTGGGGGGGGGGAGGGGGGATTGTTGTTGGGTCACAACAATTGGGGCGTTGTGAGATGCGCGGTTTTCCCTGGCGATTCATTGTCCACTATACATGTTCCTGGCTTCTACCATTCATTTAATTTGCGCAGATACAAAAGATAGATTAGACAGGTATATGAACCAGATAAATAGATAGGTTTTTAGATGAATAGATATATTACATAAGATGAGATACAGACCAGAAAGTGGATACTTGGGTAGATTTTTAGATGAATATATATATAATAATATATATATATAATATATAATATTATACTTATATATATATGAATAGACAGATAGAAGATAGAAATGACAGATAGAAGAAATAGATACTTGTAGGTTTTAGATGAATAGATATAATAGAATAGATAATGACAAAGAAATAGACATACTTGATAGGTTTTAGATAAATAGATATATATAGATAGATAGATGATGACTAGAAAGAAAAATAAATACTTAGGTTAAGTTTTAGAAATAAATAGTAATATAATAGATACGATGACAGAGAAACAAGATACTTGGGTAATGTTTTTAATTGAACAGATATAGATAGATAGGCAGATAGAGAAATAAATACTTGGTAGGTTTTAGTTAAATAGATAGGGCAGACAATAGATAATGACAGATTAGAGAATAGATACTTGGGTAAGTTTTTAGATAAATAGAGTATATAAATAGACGGAGGGCAGATAGACAGATATATCATAGCTATATAGATAGAGTTGATAAATGGATAAACAGGTAAACACACAGACAAGACAGATAATTTAACACACGCAAATACGTGAGAAAAAATTGGGGAACCGATTAGAGCGATTGTGCGAAAGGTAGGCGTCAATGGTCATCACAGAAAATAATTCAAGGAGTTGGTAATGGCACGGAGCAATAGTGGTATGACTTCTAATTCATTAGAGAGATCGAGAAGAGTAGGTTTTATATAAAGGAGCGAGTTCGAGAGGTGTATATGATAGAGAGGTTTATTAAATAATGCAAATATAAGTAATAGTTCATTAGAGGAGTAAATCGAGGAAATTGTAATGGGCCATAGACTCTAAATTTTAGGATTTGGATTCTGGATTTTTCAGATTAACAGGAGTCGTGTTAGCGAGGGGTGAATAGTGTAGGGGGTGTAACGAGTGTGGGACGAAGGAATCCAAGGGGGAGTGTGGCGTAAGCCAGTTCTTGTTTTGTTTGATATAACATAAACATCTAAATTGATTTCTCCTTCAAAGTTTCTCGACTACGATTGGGATGGTGGTCGATTGTCAAGCTGACGTTGCGAGAAGGTTGATTGATGTGCGGGCAAAGCATACCAGTATATGTATCAAACCTCATGTATGAATTGTCTTGTTCATCCTATTGCCACAGTTGTGGTTCAGTTGTTCTTATCACGTTTATTCAACGAAGTTCGTTCGGGACGTAAAAAATCGAGAGCTCTTACGTACGGTGTATATTTATCATGTTAGTAAGTCTGATCAGATATATACCGATATGTTAGAGTACATCGCAGCAAATCTGTCTGAGACGATCCTGACCTATGTTCTAAGAATACATTATAATTCTGAAGGAGAATCTACATAATTGGCTTTATGGTGTACAACGGAGATACGTTTCTTATCCCGCCAGGAAAAAGCAAGGAGACCGGCTTACGCACAGGTAGGACTAGACGGATGAGTAGAGAAGTGAAGTATTCACACATCAACTACAAGCGCACTCACGCAGATGTGGTATGATGAATATGTAGTCAGAGTAGTAGAGGAGCATTGAGGTGAAAAGTGGAAAAGCTAGACGCAAAGAATTAACACGGAAGGGAGATACTAAGGAGATGCGTGAAGAATGGAGAAGAAGAGAAAGAGAGGAAGAAATAGGAGGAGAAGAGAAGGAAAGAGAAATGGGTGAACAAAAGGCGGGCGACGTATTGTCCATGGAGTTGTCACAGAGGCTGTTTGGAAGGGGACATAGAAGTAGGAGCACTACCTAGTATGAGTAAAACGCGTAAGAGAGGCACGAGTATAATCATACTCCGACGGAAGTCGCGAGCATAGGGACCGAGAGAGGAGGAGAGACGCAGAATGTAATTAGCCGGGACTGAAAGGAGCTAACTGCGCTTTTGGGTGAGGTATGGGAGGTTCTGGTGTGTTTCGCGGGATTCTATGAGAGAATTTTGGAGTCGTAAAATAATGAGAAGTCGTAAGTAAGTTAAATGTAAGGAAGTAAGGAAATTGAGATGTGATATATTAATACTGGGAGTGCATTCACGAGAATAGTCACGATTGAGCCATAGAGTTATTGCTGGCGAGTAGATATTATGAAGTGTAATAATGATTAAAGAATTATGGGATAACGGCACGACCCACGCACTATAGTGAGTAGTATAAGGTAGGAATATTCATAGTATCCCATGTCTAAAAGTATATGTGTAGATATGTATGTGTCTGACACTACGATCTATAAGATAGAAGAAATTATACAAAAATTATACAATGATAGAGGAGAAGACAGCGAGAGAGCCGAAACAGAGCTAAGAGAGGAAAAGACAAAACCTAAAAGAGGGAAAACCAAGAAAAGTTGTAAAAGAATCGATACGAAAGCTCAACTCGAGACGCAGTATACACGGTCTTGGAGAAAGCGAGACCAGGGGAGAGGAGCGCGCGCGCGGTACGCCCTGCGTGAGCGGGCTGGACACGTTGCTCTCGGAAGGTGGGGAGGGCGTGAGTCAGGGCAGGCTGCAAGTGACCGGGAGCGCGAGTCGAGGGGGACCGCTGCAGACAGGGGAGGAAAGAGGAGAAGAAGAGAAGAGGAAGGCGGGAGGAGCGGGCGAGAGCAGCATGGAGCGCGCTGAGACAGGTAGGAGGCGGGACGCGTGTTGCAGGAGGGCTGTTTATACGAGGTCTGTTTTTTACGCAGCGCCTTTCAGACGCAGAAGTTTAGTGTGAGTTAGAAGGTCTAAGCTGAAAACATGAGTTTACGCTGTATGCCAGCGCGTATGAGAGAGTGAGGTGCTTTATGAAGAAGAGAAGCACGGGATGTAGTAGAAAGCGTTATTATCGCCATTTATGTTTTCTCCTTTCAGGTTCAGTCTTGTTCCTAAACATTTCCGACTACACTGTTCGACTCTTTACCTTCATACACCATTAAACCAGAAAAATAGCTTTTCTCAAAAAACTATTCTTCCTTGTAGGTACTAAGCGACTTGGACGACGCTGGCTGCACGCCTTGGCCCTGTTGCGAAGCCTCCAGGACCCCGCCTGAGAAGAGGACGCGCCGGGGCACATGCGCAGTCATCGAGATCTTTAGGTGAGGGAATGCAATCCTTTCAGTTTTCACCTTCCAAACTCCCCTCGCAGTTGCTGGGTTGAGCCTTCCCTTTGATGATAAGATTAACGTGTATGTTATTTCGCGATCGCAATAGACTAGCAATCAATGGTGATTTAGTGTATAAACGAGTGGTTAGCCTATAAGTCATCTAAGGGCCTTCTTTGGAAGTTGCGACCCACGTTGAAAACCGGCAGACATCTAAATGATCCGTGAATGAATTAAAATGTTTGTTATTGTCACGAGTAGTGAATTTGGTATTGGATAAAGGAAACAATTTATGTCTGCATAAGGAGTACTATTTACATTTCATTTTTGAACCATCGACAAAAGTCCCACCTAATATTTCCGGTCGTTATCTAGTAACTTTCATACTCCGATAAGCAAGAAGTTTTGCACAGGTTTGGCTTTATTTGCCCTAAAATCATGTAATTCATTTTTAAAACTTTCCTTTTAGCCCTCAGACAGGCGCCCCAGTAGCCTGGACGGACATAAACAAGCCTAAAGCAAAGTACCAATACGCGGCCTTCATTGGTATATGGGCAGGGCTTACGTCGGCAGCCAACCAATGCAGTGTTGCTTTCCCGACATGTCCCCTCCCCTCCGATGACGTCATCAAAGCGTTTGACCAACAAGGAACTGCCATGTGGAAGTCCTCTCAGCAACAATTTTTTTGACGAAAGTAAAACAAATATAGTCTTAGAGTGAGTGTATTTTGCAAGTCTTGGAGTAGTAAGGAGAAAACCGATGGTGCAGCGATTAGTGTGTTGGTCTAGCAATC
>NW_020870945.1:213065-218065 GCF_003789085.1 Penaeus vannamei
GTGTGTGTGGGTTGTGTGCGTGCTCCTCTCTCTCACTCTCTGCATTGTGTGTGCTTGTATGCTTCTGCTCTCTCTCTGTTCATGTCTGTTATACGTCTCTCTCTCTGCTGTGTGTGTGTGTACGGTCCTCTCTCCTCTCCCTGCATGTGTGTGTGTTTGCGTGTGTGTGAAGGTTGTGACTGCGTGATGTGTGTGTGCGGCGTTTATTGGATGTCTTTGATAGTTTGGACGCCCTTCCTTTCATTCCCTTCGTCTTGCCTTTCTCCTCTTTCTATTCCTTCCTTCTTCCTGTTCTTTCCCCTCTCCCTCTCCGCCGATGAGGCTCCAGACTTGCTGTCGAGAAACGGGTCGGTGCGAATGGGCATTTCTCCTCCTCCTCTTCCTCCTACTTCTCCTCGTCGTCCTTCACCCCTCCTCTTCCTCTTCTTCCTGCTCCCCTTTCTCCTCCTCCTCCTCCTTTTCTTCCTCTTCCTCCTCTTTCTCCTCTTCTCCTCCACTTCCTCGTCCTTTTCCTCTCCTTCCTCCTCCTCTTTCTCGTCCTCTTTCCCCTCCTCCTCTTCATTTAAGCATTGTCAGTGTTATTATTACATTTTAATTTTTACTTTTTCCGTCATCTTTTCTTTTTCTTTCCCCTTCTCTTTCTTCAATTTCATTTTATTTTTGTTCGTATTCTATTTTTTCTTATTCTTCATCTTTATCGTTTCTTCCCCCTCCCTTCTCCGTCGGTGCTTTCCCTGTGCACATCACAGAAAATAAAGTGAAATTGGAAGAGCAACAAAGCAGAAACCCGAGGAATATTTCAGGCGTTTCTGTTCCTTATATATATATTTTTTATAATGATAATTGAGGAATAAAATGTGTGGTGGGTACATATGAGAGTGAAAATGGATGACGATGATATAGTTTGTGTTGATATAAGTAGGTGTTGGTACAGTGATTATTAGTGTTGACCTAATAATAATAGTTTTATTAAGCGAATGATCTATAGTGGGCACGCCGGAGACTGAAATCAGCAAGAACAAGATCAGCAAATGAGTAACAGCATTAGTCATAAGATGTGAATTAACGATGAAACTGTAGTAATGATATCAGTGATGGCAATGTTAAAGGTGATGGTTTGTGTATGATATGTATATGGCCATCAAAGAACAAATTACTTTCTAAAAAGAAAACGAAAAACAAAAATGAAGAGTTGAGAAAGAGGAGTCTGACACACAATACCACACAACGACTGACACGAGCAGAGAAAGAGAGAGAGAGAGACTGACATACAGAGAGGCTGACAGAGCGAGAAAAGACGAGACTGGACACTACCAGAAAAGTAGGCTGACAGAGCGAGAGAGAGAGAAACGGAGAGACACGAACAATACGAGTCAAGGCTGACAGAGACTGAAGAGAGAGAGACTGACATTACAGATAAGAGGTCTAGACAGAGCATGAGAGAGAGATGAGAGAGAGAGACTTGACATTACAGATTAGGCTGCACAGAGCGATGAGAGATGAAGCAGACTCGAAACATACAGATGAGGCCTGACAGAGCGAATCGAAGACGAGAGCATGACGGAGAGAGAGACTGACATACAGAGAGAGAGGCTGCAACAGGGATAGCGAGGACAGAGAAAGCAAGAGTGCCCCACAGTAGCTTTCCGATACCCGCGCCAACGTTCCAATTGCTGGAAAGACCCAATAAAATTCCCATCCCCGTCTCGTAGTGTGTCACCGCATGGCAGATCTACTAATTTGGACACAAAAACTTCCGTGGGCGGCCGCCAGCGCCCGCCAGTCATTCGCCCGGAATATTGTCAGAGTGGATTGGCTGAGTCTCGGCGCCACAAGGTGAGTATTTCCCAACAACGCCGCGTCTGCCGCCTCTTTCGGTGCATTTATCCGCCGTATGAGACTTGCGATGGCATCGTGCGAAGGAAGCGCGCGTACCGAAGCGATATAACCATGGATCCTGATATAATTGCTAATTTTCCTTGTTGAAACATTTGCGATGTGTGAATTGGCCGCGCCTCATTTTCTAAATGGTGCGTAAGGATGGCAGGCAGGAGCCGCCTTTCATGTCCTTGAGTACACGGTGAGCGCATCGCGTCATGTGGGACGGCCAGGCACTGCAGAATATCTAGAGCGCAGATGCTAAGTAACAGTGTGTGCACGCAAATCTCTCGCACGCCCCCACTATACCTCAAGGCAGCATCGGAACATGATCATAATCTCATATGAAGTCAGATGGAGCGTCTGGCCCCTCAACCCCCCCCTTCCTTTCATATTATCGGCTTACCCCCTCCCCCCCCGATCGTCCATCCTACCCGTCTACTCCGCCATCCCATTCTTCCCACCGTTCACTATCCCCTTCCTCCCCGATAACCTCCCCAGCTTCCATCATCTATATCACACTACTTTTCCTGCTGCATTCCACTCCCCCCCCTTCCCTAAACCACTTCCTCCTCCCTCCTTCTTTCCGGACTTCGCCCAATTTTGACATTCCACCTGCCCAATTCGCACAATCTACTTACTCGCTTCCGACCCTATTAAATATGCAGCTCTATATACTCCACTATGACTAGCTTAGATAGCACCGCCATGAGACCACAAACCCTCTTATTTAATCGTTCGTCCGTCACTTCTCCAATCATCTAATCAATTACTCATACATACTTTAGGATCCCTTCCTTGCCAGTTCCATTCATCTTGGTTTCGTCCTTCTCTTTACGTATTAACCAATCCTGAAACTTTCGTGCCATCTGTGCCGTTCTGTCCATATCTACACTGCAAAAATCCCCCTCCTACACTGTTGCCTCCCCGACTACATAACTCACACATCTCTCACCCCTCCTCCTCCTCCTCCCTCACCCTCCTTCCTCCTCTTCCCGTCCCCTCCCCCTCCGCCTCCTCTTCCCTCCCCATCCCCCTCCTCCTCTTTCCTCCTCCTCCCTCCACATATCCCATGTCCCCTTCCTGAGCGAACATTAGACACACACTACTCCACCTTACCTCCCACGTAATCAATACACAAAATCACTCTCTAACTACCTACCATCTATCCCCTACACCCCACCAAAACTCACTCCTCCACCAATACCACCCGACAACACTAACGAAGGCTCAAAATACAACAACAACCTCCCACCTAAACCTACTCAACAGAGCCATTGGACCTCCCTTCCAGCGAGGTCCGCATCGACTCCTCCTACTCGCGTTCCATGCCGCGCGCTCCTCCTCCCTCCCTTTCCGGTAAACCGCAGCTCCTCCTCACTCCTCCTCCCAAACGCTCCTATCCCCTCCTCCTAATCTTGTCCCTCCCCCTCTCCTCCTCCCTCCCTCTCCCTCCTGGCCATCCTCCCACTTGGTTCTCCCTATCCACCACTCCTCCTCGTGCTCCCTGCTCCCCAGTCTGCCGCCTCCCCTCCTCTCCTCCCTCCCCTGCCTCGTGCGAGAAGCTCCCTCGTCGCCGCTCTCCCTTCCTCCCTCACACCCCTCCTTCCTCCCGTGACCCCTCCCCCCTCCCACCCCTTCGCAACCCTCCACCCCTCCTCTCTCCTCCCTTTCCCTCCTCCCGTGGAGACGCTCCTCCTAGCCTCTCCTCCTCCTCCTCACCCCTCTCCTCTTATTGCTACCTCCTCCTGCCTCCTCCCTCCCTCCTCCCCTTCCTCCTCCCCTCTTCCCTCTCCGCCCTTCCTCCTCTTCCTCCTCTCCTCCTCCTCCCTCCTCTCCCTCCCCTCTCCCTCCCTCCCTCCCCCTGCCTCCTCCCTCTTCCTCCTCCCTCCTCCCCCTCCTCCTCCTGCGAGTCGGGGCTCCGCTCAATGAATCCGAAGCATAATGGTCGCGGATGATGCAAGTCCATCTCTCGCCTCGACATGCTCGCCGTCGCCACAAAGACTTCTTTAACGACATCAGTCTTTTAAGGAAAAAAAAAGAAAAAAAGAAAGAAAGGAAAAAAAAGAAAAAAAGAAAAAACTCGAGTATGAGTTGGCGTTGAGGCGGTGGGAGGGGGGGAGGGGGAGTGGGACGAGGGAAGAGGAAGGGAAAATGAGAAAGCCAGAGAAATGGTGAAAGAGAAGAAAAGAGGGAGGGGAAAGAGAGATAAAGAAACGAAGGAGATGAAAAGGAGGGAGTAGAGAGAAAGAGAGAATGAGAAACGGAGAAACAGCTGAAAAAAGAGAGAGAGAAGAAAATAAGGGCAATCTAGGAAAAAGGAAGGAGAGATTGCATAAAATGAGAATAAAGGGAAGAACAGAGACAGAGACCAAACCAGACACACACGCAAAGGAGAAAATAAGATAAGAGAGGCGGGGAGCGAGAGGGGGGGGGATAATGAGAGAGAGAAAAGCCGAAGGGGCGATAAGCCGTGATGGAAAGGGAGAGACGAAAGCCGAGAAGAGGGAAACGGACCGAGGAGACTTTTATTCTTGATCGACGACGTCCTTGATGGGGCGCAGGTGTGGCGCTCCCTGTCGAGGGGCGGCCACAAGGCCTCCCCCCCCTCTCTCTTTCTCTGTCTCTCTTTCTCTGTCTCTCTTCTCTCTCCCTCTCTCTTTCTCTCTTCTCTCTCTCTCTGGTCTCTCTTCTGTCTCCCTCTCTTTCTCTGTCTCTCTTTTCTCTCCCTCTCTCTTTCTCTGTCTCTCTTCTCTCTCTCTCTCTCTCTCTCTCTCTGTCTCTCTTTCTCTCTCCCTCTCTCTTTCTCTCCTCTCTCTCCCTCTCTCTTTCTCTGTCTCTCTTCTCTCTCCCTCTCTCTTTCTCTCTTTCTCTCTTCTCTCTCCCTCTCTCTTTCTCTGCCTCTCTTCTCTCTCCCTCTCTCTTTCTCTGTCTCTCTTCTCTCTCCCTCTCTCTTTCTCTGTCTCTCTTCTCTCTACCTTTCTCTTTCTCTGTCTCTCTTCTCTCTCCCTCTCTCTTTCTCTGTCTCTCTTCTCTCTCCCTCTCTCTTTCTCTGTCTCTCTTCTCTCTCGCTCTCTCTTTCTCTGTCTCTCTCTCTCTCCTCTCTCCTCTTCTCTGTCTCT
>NW_020870945.1:223065-228065 GCF_003789085.1 Penaeus vannamei
TATAAATTCCAGTTCATTTTCTCTATAAAGTTAAGACATTGAAGAGTCTCTAATGTTAGTTATAAACAGCTGAATATTAATTGATCATAAAACGAAACGAGGGACAAATCAGTAAGAAAATGAGAGTTCGAGATTTTTTACAGGCAGCATTTAATCGTCCTCGCACAATAAGTCTCCAATCTTTTTCTCGACAACAGCAGCTAATACTGACATTTCCCGAGGGCCTTTCGCTCCACCAGAAGGATGTTCCAACAATCAACCGACACCGAGACTTTCCTCGACAGCGCCACCGCTCGCTTCATTTATACTTTCGCTCCCAAGTGAATGGCTTCCAGTGCCTCTAAGCTCACTTGGAAAGTTGTAGAGGATTGCACATGGCAGATCGAAAGGCCTCTGGAATCTGTTTTGCGTTGAGATGGTGACGTCTGTGTCTCCCTGTCTCGCTAATGAATCCTTAAAAAAAAAACCTGGATCCGGATGATGATCCAGATCACAACCTCAATGGCATCTGAGTTTGGCTACGACGAACTCGGGCCAAAATGTCCTAAAAATCTGTAGACTTATACTGCTAACCATCTAACCAGCAAACTAATTAATTTTCTAACGGTGATTTTCCTGCCTCGCGTCGCCCTCTCCCTCCGGACGCCCGCAGAAGGAAACTATTGGTTATGGTTGATTGGCTGCTTCTTCATGCTTCTTATTTTCAACATAAGTGAATCTGGAATTCTGATTGTTGTTAAGTGCATTATGATAAACAAAAATAGTCACTGTGGAAAGTAGTATTCATTACAAATATTTAAAAAGGAATAAACAATTGTAGAGGACATTGTAACTATAATTAAGTTTATCGATTTTTGAAATACCCCAGTAAATGGAGTCGGTCAGTATTATATACAGTAGAACATTTAGAGAAGTACTAATTAGGTTATTGCATTGAAATAGAAACCATTAAGAGCCTATCCATGGAAAGCCAGATAAAACAAACAATTATTTGGAAGAAGGCTGAACTTTGCATAAGAAAAAATGGTATATGAAAATATTATTTGCTTTATTTCATACACTCCTGTTAGTCAACTTGTAATTTTCTTTATTATCGTATATGATTTCCACTTTTGCGGAAGATGGAATGCCAGTCAATCGCGTAGACAGATAAAAGTAATGTCAAAATAAATTCTGTTTTGATAATTTTTACTACGAGCTTAATAATGTGCTTTGTATAACACAATTGATTATATAAATAAACTATAATTCACGAAGAGTACTACTTTAGAACTGCAGTGTCAGTGAGATAGTTGAAACAAATCTTCTCTAATAATAAGCCGCTGGAAGAGGGCTCGCGAGGGAGCTCCCGAGGTCTCCATCTCCGAAAAACAACGATGCATCAAGCCCGAATTTGCATTTAGTCTCGGATATTGCATCTTAGTCCTCACCCTCCATGCACTCTGAGAAACGGCCCTGCATTCCTATTCACACGACATGAATGACAAAAATACCCCAGCCGCGTTGTTTAGGACGAGCCATCGGGTCTGTTTTCGAAACATTTGAGATGTGAACCCGGAGCATTTCGAAACACTGCGCACCTGGACACACTCGAGCTGCTGGAACACAGGCACCGCATATTTCAGGGCATGAAATGTTACTGCATTTGCTGTGTATTTACTACTCTTGGTCCACGAGTGAGTTGGCGGGAGCGCCGTGTGCCGCGGACTGGAACAGCGAGACGGGGCATTTGCTTTCAATTTTATTGTGGCTGTTTCCTTTTTCAACTTCGCGTGCGTTACTGTGTTTGTGCTTGTGTTCACACACACACACACACACACACACACACACACACACACACACACAACACACACCCATACACACACACACACACACATACACACACACACACACACACACACACACATAATACACACACACACAAATATATAGTATATTATATATATATATATATATATATATATATATATATATACATATACATATATACACAGTATGTGTGTGTGTGTAGGGGTTTATGCGTGCGTGTGTGTATACATTTATGTGTATATATGTGTGTTTGTGTGTGTGTGTACATACATGCATATACAGTACATATACGTGCATATATATTTTCGTGTGTGTGTGTGCGTTTTTCGCTGACAGTCCGTGCTTTTATACATCTCTGCGTGCGTGTGAACTCGTGCAGTGTGCTTCCTACATGCCACTGCTAGTATCTTTGCGTTTGATTCTGCTTGCATGCGTGTATATGTGTGCTTTTAACAACCACATTCACTCATTTTGTGGGCATGTCTGTACGAACGCGAGTGCAAGTGTCTTCCTGTCATCGCCCTCAGAACAGAATTCCGAAGCTGCATGATCCTGAAGACGCTCGAAGACACTTCCCTTCGATAAATCAGATTCAGAAAGTTATAATTGAGAGATTACATGTCGCTGCCTGAGACACGCGGGCGCCGCCGGGTCAAAATGCTCTGATCAATCGACCTTAAACTAAAGGTGAAATTTGGGACGCGGAAGGAGGGAGCAGTAACGAGGGTAATGGCAGTGGTAATGTTATTAATAATGGGGATGGCTATGTTAATAATGATAATGGTGATTATGGTCGACTTAAGGATGTGATAATAATGATATCAAAATAATAATGATAACCTATGATAAGGATAACATGACAGATGTGGTTACACTACCATGATAATAATAACAACAACAAAACAATAATTATAATTTAATAGTGATTATGATAATAATAATCATCATCATTATGACAATGATAATAATGATAACGATAATAATATCAATGATAACTATAACTACAATAATGATAATAATAATAACAATAAACAGAATAATAACGCAGCAACAGCAATGATGATGATAACTAAAATTATAACTATAATAAAGATAATTATAATGATAATAATGACAATAACAAGACTAATTATGGAAATAATATCCATGATAATAGTAATAATGACGATGATGATAATAATGATTGATAATAATCTTAATGATTATAATGATAATAACAATTCTTATAATAATGATAATAACAGTACAGATGATAATGGTAATGAGAATGATAATAATAATGATAATAATAATAATATGTCACCTCATTTGTTAGTGCACTGGTGACGTCTGTGTCTCCCTATCTCAATAATGAATCCTTAAAAAAAATCCTGGATCCGGATGATGATCCAGTTCACCCAAGTTTGGCTACGACGAACTCGGTAAAATGTCATAAAAATCTGTAGACTTATACTGCTAACCATCTAACCAGCAAACTAACTAATTTTCTAACGTTGCCAGAAACATAACCTCCTTGTTGGAGGTAATAATAATAATAAATAATATTTACAATAATAATAATGATAGGAATAATAATAACAATACCAGTAATGATAAGGAAAATAACGGTGATAATACCAAAGATGATTAAGAGAAGAGGGGTAAGTGTACGCCTCGACGCCCAGCCAGCACGCCGTTCATCTCCCGCATCAAACCGCGTCATTTTACTCAAGGAACGAGGAAGCCAGCTGGTCAATAACCGCTATTCTGTTCCTCTCAAAGGCCCTTGTTTATTTCAACTCGAGCTGATCATAAAGTATTCTGAGTAAAAGGAAGTCTCCCGCACCTGCATTCCATATATTTCCTCCCGTCCTGGCTCAGGTGCGCGAAGATAAATAACCCAGTGGAAAAATATCTTTGTTTCTTTGTGTCTCTCGCGTGCAGGGGAGAGCAGTCGGCCGCTCTCTCTCTTCCCTGGTTCGTCGGAATGAGGGAAGGATTTCCTGTACTTGGCTGGCAGAGGAATAGATAACGGATAGATGAATGAATAAATGAATAGATGATAATAAAAGTGAAGAAAAATCGGAGCCCTGTATCATCTCATGCTCTTTCTATCGGCAATTTTTTATGACGAAGAAGAAGAAGAAATTATCACCATTATCGGCCAAAGTGAGGCTTATTCTCCCTCATCCCTCAAGTGAAACATAAGAGGCATACACGAGCTCACCTGCTTAATCTTTCATGAAGAAATCCAGAGGTAATATTTATTAGACGCATCAACTTCCTAGAATCACAACGAAAATATCTACCCCCCCCCCAAAAAAAAAAAAAAAAAAAAAAAAAAAACGTAAATGCTAATCCCTTCACGAATCCCCATAATAAATCCTAATCTTTCCGAATCGCCTCTGTTCCCGGTCGCCCCCCCTCCCCCCTCCCCTCCCCCCGTAATGGCCGGGAAAGCAAGCGACCATTTAGCAAAATTATCAAGAGCATCGGCTTTCGATACGAGTCCGAGAGGTTCGACGAGTCATGATCGCTCGACGTCGCATTTCGTCTCGGATTAGACTCCACGAGAGCAAAGAAGAAGGAAGTATAAGGAATGGGGGGAATAAAAGATAAGAGGGGAGTGCGAGAGGATCGAAATGGAGGGAGAGAGGAAGAAGACACGAGAGGCGGGGAGGAGAAGATTACCATCGTCTTCTTTTCCGTTTAATCGCGCAGGTCCTTGTAGGCGGGAGGAACGGGGACTGTTTCATCTCCCTTTTATCATTCTTGCTTTTGTCCATTTGGCCCCGAGATTTTTCTCTCGTCTCTTCGCGCTTCTTTCATAGTCCTTGCAAGAAATGGAATTCCTCTCCCCCCCCTTCCCCCTCTCGCCCCCCCCCCCCCCTCTTGCTCCAAGTTGCTGCAGCGAAGATAAGAGGAAGCTGGTTCATTCGGTCTGATTGTCTGTCTGTCTGTCTCAAACGCACACGCACACACACGCACGCACTAACACACGCACACACAAACACAAACACACACACACATACACACACACTAAACACACTAACACACACACACACACACACACACACAAACACATACACACACTAACACACACACACACACACACACACACACTAACACACACACACACACTAACACACACTAACACACACACACACACACAACACACACACACACACACACTAACACACACACCACACACA
>NW_020870945.1:230565-233065 GCF_003789085.1 Penaeus vannamei
TGGCAACCCCTCTTCACATGTAGTGATGGTACGAGAAGAAGTGTATGTACATACCACTGTGCATAGGCTTCCTGTATATAGAAAAGGAGAAATGATCAGCAGAGCGATGGACAAGAGTGTCCAAGAAAGGGAGCTTGTCGTCAACCTCTCCGTGCCCTCCGCATCTGTGACCCCCAGTACCTGGATGGAGAGATCGACTTCCTGCGTCGTTCGTTCTCCAAACTGGGCTATCCCCGCCATGTCCTAGACGTCGCGTTATCCAGGGCGCGACGTACCTTCTACCATGACTCCCCTCCCAATGAGTCTCCTCACCTGCCTGTCCTCAGCCTGCCTTACACTGAGGAGATCTACTCCCTCCGTCGGCCCCTGCAGTCTCTCAACTGCAGACTCTCCCTTCGCCAGGTGAATACCCTCCGTCGGAACCTGGTTCACACCTGCCCTCCCTCTACCTCGAAGGTGGGCACCTATGCTGTTCCGTGTGCCTCCTGTGATAAGCAGTATTTTGGTGAAACAGGCGCCAGTCTTACTAAGCGTCTGTCTCAGCATAAGTACGCTGTATCCAGGGGACATACCAACAACGCCCTCTTCTGCCATCAGTGGGACACTGGCCATCAGATGGACTGGAAAGCTGCCCGCATTCTCTTCCCTTCCGCTGATGTCCATGCCCGCAGACTGGTGGAATCTTCTCTCATTAAGCTGCTGCCCAATTTCAACTTGAACAGCGGTTTCTCTCCTGCCGACAGCCTCCTCGCTTCCCACATCCTTCGTCTCCTCCCTTATGCCGGTCACCCGTCACATAGACCGCCTGATCCTTCGACCTGATCTGACCTCCCTTCGCTTCCGTTCTCCTATCCTCTCCTGCCCCGTAGTTCCCGAGTGCTTCTCCTCCTTTCCCTCTTATACCGCTTCGTCTCCCTTGCCTCTTCAGACCCGAAGATGGAATCGAGGACGATTCCGAAACTGTTGTCTCACTTTCATCAATAAATCTAGTTTGTACATTGTGGGTTTTTCTTCCACATTATCTACACGGTATTGTGTTTTTCGTTGCATCATATATATATATATATACACATGTATATATATATATATATATATATATATATATATATATATATATATATATATATATTATATATATATATATATATATTATATATATGTATATATATATATATATATATATATATATATATATATATATATATATATATATATATATATATATATATAATATATATATATATATATATAATATATATATTATATATATATATATATAATATATAATATATATATTATATATATATATATATATATATAATATATATATATATATAATATATATATATATATATATATATATATGGTGTGTATATATTCGTATATGTATATGTATAGAGATGGGGAGATAGATAAACAGATAGATTGGTAGATAAAGTTTGTCTGTCGGTCTCTCTCTTTCTCTTTCTTCCTTCTTTATATCTCGCTTTCTCTTCATTCAACTTGTCTGTCTGTCTCTCGGTCTCTCTCTCTTTCTCTCTTTCTCCCATACCCTCTTTTTTAAGCGAGTGTTCGTATAAATGGCTTTGTGTTGGAATCAGTTTACGTAACACATATTTCGAAGTAACTTTGCATTTCCTTCTGCTATGAACTATGACCTCCTTCCCTCCACATTTCCCTCCCCGTGTCTCGCTCGACCCTCATCCTCACCTTATTATCCTTTCCTCTTATGTCGAGTGAGCCTCCTCCTCCGCCTCCTCCTTCTCTTCCTCCTCTTCCTTATTATTTTCCTCCTCCTCCTCCTCCTCCTTCTCTTCTTCCTCCTCCTCCTCTCCCTACTCCACCTCTTCATTTTCATTTTCTTCCTCCTCCTCTTCCTCTTCCAATTCTTGCTCCTCTTTCGCCATTCCCCCTCCTCCTCCTCTTCCTCATTTTCTACGTCCTCCTCTTCCTCCTCCTCCTTCTTCTCTCCCTTTTCTTCTTCCCTTTCCTCTTCTTCCCCCTCCATCTCCTCCCCCTCATCCTCTTACTCACCCTCCTCCTCCTGCTGCTCCCCCTCCACCCCCTCCTCGCCCTCATCTTGCCACAACGACTCAACATATTTCAAAACAAGAGCAGTTTCTTTTCTTTTTTCCTCAGGGCGTATATTCGCGAGTCTTCCCTGGCGTCCGCAGCGCTGGAGACTAGATTACGCTGGGATGAAAAGCGACACCGAGTTCGTTACGGCGGCTTCCCTGGACCAGCAAGCCACACAACGGCGGAGCGGCGGTTCGCGGCGAGGAAATTTCCTTTAGGATAAGTTTTACATTGTGTGACTCTTGATTAATTTTTTAACAAGGGAGATACTAGCTGT
The DNA here is from genome assembly GCF_003789085.1 of Penaeus vannamei. Taxonomy (NCBI): domain Eukaryota; kingdom Metazoa; phylum Arthropoda; class Malacostraca; order Decapoda; family Penaeidae; genus Penaeus; species Penaeus vannamei. The sequence goes on from NW_020870945.1 coordinate 232,919, forward strand.
ATTGTGTGTACAAGATGCAAGCTTGTGTGTGAATTTTAACTGATTTTAGTAAGGAAATGTTTTGAGATGCAGGGTGTAAAATATGAAAAGCATTGGTTTTATGTGCGGTTTGTGTACGGCGTGGTTTATAGAAAACATTAACATGAT
>NW_020870945.1:238065-245565 GCF_003789085.1 Penaeus vannamei
TCGGGTCAGTGAAACGCTTCGAAAAATGTGAAACATGAGTAATTCCGGGTCAGGAAAACAAACAGTCAGGTAATCAGTATTATAATAGTAATAACGATAAAAAACAACAGGAATGATAACAGGGATATTGATATCAATGATGTTGATATATATATATATATATATATATATATATATATATATATATATATATATATATATATATATATATATATATATATATATATATATATATATATATATTATATATATAATGTTATCAGTACTACCACTAGCACTCCTTTTATCATTGTTATTACCGAATGCAAGTGATCGGCACACCCAGAAATATCTTTCTTGAATAAGCGTTGATTTTTTTTTTTTTAAACGCGAGCATCGCAGTAAAGTCTACGGCCCCACAACCCACGTTTCAGTTAGTCACTACTTTCCTAATCGTGTCCCGGTGCTTGAATAAAGTTGCGAGTTATGCTTGTACCTTTCCACTATGATCTTCCCAAACCCCTGCGAAGATTATACTAAAGCAGCGCGCTTGTGTTCAAGGACTGAAGTTTACTTACATAGACTGTGATAATAACAAAAGTTATGATAATGACAATAAAGATAATAGTAACAATAGCAATAATAATAACAAAAAAAGCAGTAGCATTAATAATAATATAATAATGATAATGTTGCTGCTACTGATGATGATGATGATAATGATAATATAATGATGATGATAATAATAATGATAATAATAATAAAGTAATAATAACTAATATAATGATGATAATGATAATAATAGTAGCGATAATAATATAATAAGGATGATGATATCAATAACGATAATAATTATAACCATATTAATCCTAATGATAAAAGTAAAATTAATAATTATCATCATGCTATTGAAAATAATGACAGCAATGATTACAACAACAATGGTATTAATAGTAATGATAATAATAATGATAATGATAATGATAATAATACTAAGAATAATCATTATAATCTGAAAAATAGGAAAGGATTAATTATAATAACATGGATGATGATTATAACAATGAGAATGATGATAATGATAATAATAATCAAAATAGTGATAATGATAGTAATGATAACAACGACAATTATAATGATAATGACAATATAATATGATAATAATGATGATTGATAACATAATGATGATAAAATAATAATAATAATAATATAATAAATAATATAATGTAGTAATAATGATAAGAATATTGATAATCATAGTAATAATTACAATAATAGTAATAATGATAATAATTATAATGATAATGATAAAAGTAAAGATGATTGCAATAATGATAGTAAAATGATAATAGTAATAACAATAAAAGCAATGATAATAATAATGACAATGCTGATGATAATGATAATAAGGATAATGATAAAAATAATAATGATAGTAACAATAGTAATAATAATAATAATAATAATAATAATAATAGTAAGGATAATAATAACAATAATAATAATAATAAAAATAATAATAATATTGATGAAAATTGATAATAATAATGATAATGTTGATATCAAAATTGATAATAATAATAATAATATTATTATTATTATTATTTTTATCATTATTATTAACAATATTAATAATGATAATGATAATAATAGTAATGATAATAATAATAATGATAATGATAATAACAATAATATCAAATATAATGGTAACAACAACAATGACAACCGCAACAGAACAAGCAATATCACAATATCAAAGAAGATATCAGCGATACAGGTAAGTGCTAAGAAAGGCGCCGGACCGAGGTTGAGAACGCAGGACGGACCCGCGCCCCTTCCGCGCCCCCTTCGCGTCCCTTTCCGCCGCCCCTTCCGCGTTCCCCCCTTCCGCCCCTTCGTGCCCCCGGCCTTCCGTGCCCCTTCCGCGCCCCCTTCCGCCGTTCCGCGCCCTTCGCGCTTCCTTCCGTGCCCCCTTCCGCGTCCCCTTCCGCGCCCCCCCTTCCCCTTTCCGCGCCCTTCCGCGCCCCTTCCGCGCGCCTTTCGCGTCCCTTCCGTGCGCCCCTTCCGGCCCCCTTCCGCGGCCCCTTCCCGCGCCCCTTCCGCGCCCCTTCCCGCCCCTTCCGCGCCCCCTTCCGCGTCCCTTCCGTGCCCCTTCCGCGCCCCTTCGCGCGCCCCTTCCGCGCCCCTTCCGCCCCCTTCCGCGCCCTTTCCGCGCCCCCTTCCGCGCCCCTTCCGCGCGTCCCCTTCCGGCCCGCTTCCGCGCCCTTCCGCGCCCCCTTTCGCGCCCCCTTCCGCGTCCCCTTCGCGCCCCTTCGCGCCCTTCCGCGTCCCCCTTCCGCGCCCCTTCCGCGCCCCCTTCCGCGCTTCCGCGCCCCCTTCCGCGTCCCTTCCGCGCCCCCTTCGCGTCCCCTTTCCCGTCCCCTTTCCGCCGCCCCCTTCCCGCGCCCCCTTCCGCCCCCCACCCGCGCCCCTTCCGCGTCCCTTCCGCGCCCCTTCCGCGTCCCTTCCGCGCCCCCTTCGCGCCCCCTTCCGCGTCCGCGCCCCTTCCGCGTCCCCTTCGCGCCCCTTCCGCGCCCCGCCGCGCCCCTTCCGCCCCCTTCCGCGCCCCCTTCCGCGCCCCTTCGCGCCCCCTTCCGCGTCCCCTCCCGCGCCCCTTCCCGCGCCCCCTTCCGCGCCCCTTCCGCGCCCTTTCGCGCGCCCCTTCCGCGCCCCTTCCGCCGCCCCCGCTTCCGCGCCCCCTTCCGCGCCCCCTTTCCGCGCCCGCGCGCCCCTTCCGCGTCCCCTTCCGCGCCCTCCTTCCGCGTCCCTTCCGCGCCCCCTTCCGCGCCCCCTCCCGCGCCCCCTTCCGCGCCCCCCGCCCCTTCCGCGCCCTTCCGCGCCCCCTTCCGCGCCCCCTTCCGCGGTTCCGCGCCCCCTTCCGCGTCCCCTTCCGCGCCCCCTCCGCGTCCCCTTCGCGCCCCTTCCGCGCCCCTCCCGCGTCCCCTTCCGCGCCCCCTTCCGCCCCTTCCGCCCCTTCCGCGCCCCTTTCCGCGCCCCCTTTCCGCGCCCCTTCCGCGCCCCCTCCCGCGTCCCCTTCGCGCCCCCTTCCGCGCCCCGCGCCCCCTCCCGCGCCCCCTTCCGCGTCCCCTTTCCGCCCCTTCCGCTCCCTTCCGCGCCCCTTCCGCGGCCCCCGCCCCCTTCGCGCCCCTCCGCGCCCCCTTCGCCCCCTTCGCGTCCCCTTCCCGCGCCCCTTCCGCGCCCCCCGCGCCCTTCCCCCCTTCCGCGCCCCTTCCGCGTCCCTTCCGCGCCCCTTCCGCGCCCCTTTCCGTGCCCCTTCGCGCCCTTCCCGCCCCCTTTCCGCGCCCCCTTCCGCGTCCCTTCCGCGCCCCCTTCCGCGCCCCTCGGCGCCCCTTCCGCGCCCCCTCCCGCGCCGCCCCGCGCCCCCTTCCGCGTCCCCCTCCGCGCCCCCTTCCGCGCCCCCTTCCGCGCCCCTTCTCCCCTTCCGCGCCCCCTTCGCCCCTTTCCGCGCCCCCTCCCGCGCCCCCTTCCGTGCCCCCTTCCGCGCCCCTTCCGTGCCCCCTTCCGTGCCCCCTTCGCGCCCCCTTCCCGCCCCCCCTCCGCGCCCCCCGCGCCCCCTTTCCGCGCCCCCTTCGCGCCCCCTTATCCGCGCCCTTCCGCGCCCCTCCGCGCCCCCCGCGCCCCTTCCGCGCCCCTTCCGCGTCGCCCTCTTGTCCGGCGCGAAAGAGGTGCGCGGGGTCGGGAGTCTAGTTATAACTTGGCGAAGTACAGAAGGAAGTTCGAGATGATCTTCGGGGCCTGAGTTCGTCTAAACATGACGGATATTCTGGCGCGAGGTTTTGATCCGGGATGAAAAGTCTTTTCTGAGGTATGTTCCTCTTTCTCTCTCTCTCTCTCTCTCTCTCTCTCTCTCTCTCTCTCTCTCTCTCTCTCTCTCTCTCTCTCTCTCTCTCTCTCTCTCTCTCTCTCTCTCTCTCTCTCCTCTCTCTCTCTCTCTCTCTCTCTCTCTCCACTTTCTCTCTTTTCTCTCACTTTCTTTCACTCTATCTTTCTATGTTTCTATCTACCTATCTTTCTATCTATCTCTTTCTCTCTGTCTCTTTCCTTCACTCCTCCTCCTCCCCCCCCCCCCCTCTCTCTCTCTTCTCTCTCTCTCTCTCTCTCTCTCTCTCTCTCTCTCTCTCTCTCTCTCTTCTCTCTTCTCTCTCTCTCTCTCTCTCTTCTCTCTCCTCTCTCTCTGTCTGTCTCTCCTCTCTCTCTCTCTCTCTCTTCTCTCTCTCTCTCTCTTCTCTCTCTCTCTCTCTCTCTCTCTCTCTCTCTCTCTCTCTCTCTCTCTCTCTCTCTCTCTTCCCTCTATCTGCCTATTCATCTCTCGCTCTCTCTTTCTCTCCGTGCTGCTAAACACGAATTCCCGTCCAAACTATTTCTCTGATTAAAGCAAATCTCCAAACGGTGCAAGTTTCCCGGTATTCTTGCCACGCCTTCTGTTCATAACACCCACAGCTGATGTTCCGGTTATTGCGGGAATGGCGCGGGGGATCTCACGGAAGGCTCGGAGGACTCAGAATCGGAGGGAAGTTGTTAGAGCAATAAACCTCATGAAGAAAGGAAGGTCTTCCGGGGGGGACGACTTACTGGGAGAGCTTCTGATATAAAGTGGCAGGTCAGGTGGCTTATTTCATGGTGTCGTGTTCATTTCCTTATGTTTCCCGAGAAGCTCTGCCATTTGTTCCCTATTTTCATAATCATTTTATAATGAACATAAAAGTGTGCTATTTCAGTGTAATTTTCACTATGGTCAACGCAATGGATTCTATTCTAAATCTATATTTAGATGCAAAAAATGTAGAATTATAAATCACTCAAGGAAGGTTATGGTAATTAACTCGACAACCAGAAACAGTAATTACAGAAGGCAGGTAAGATTTTGGTCGCAGATCTACTGAAAAAAAAAAATGCAGTACAGAAATTCAGAGCGAAATTTTGAGAGGGGTAGAACCTGCTTTTTGGCGATGACACAAATATGATTGGGTGTACAATAGAAGAGCCGAAGGAGCTAATACCAAGAGGAGGCAAGGTTGTGAAGAGGCGCAGAATGGAAATTAGCAAAGAGAAAATTAAGAAGATAATCTCAAGGGTCTGTGAATGATCCTTGGATGATATTCAGCTATCTCTATAGAAAACAAAGAAGAGATTAACATTGGCAATAGTCTCTCTGACTCAGATGAATCGTGTCTAGAGTGGAAAAAATATATTTCCCTCTGTATAGAATCACACACCCACACACAGTCACACACACACACACAAGCAGTCTCATACACACACACACACAACACACAACACACACACACACACACACACACACATAATATATCCACAAAAAAGAAAACAGTGACACGTTCATATAAGATTAAAGAAAAACACAAACATATCAACACACGTACAATACGCGCACAAACACACAGACATACAATACAGCAAGCGACCAGACGCAAACATGCACACGCCAACAAACATCGAAATGGGACCTCGCCTCGCAGGGTCTTCTCCGCCTAATCGACCCACAACGAACGCTCATTCAATGAAACCCAGAAACCTAATTAGTGATTCAATCGGCTGCGCCTTTGAGCCTGTTTTTCGGGCTAATCCCATCGAGTTGATCCCCAGCGCCTTCCGGGAAGGACTAGGGCTTCCCTCGAGAGGGAGATCCGGCGCCCGCGAGCGAGGCTGTTCCAAGGGACGCAAGAGGGAAAGGCCGCCGGCGCTCGTGACGGATGAGCCGAGGCCTCAGCGTCAGACTCCGGCCTCTCCTCCGGGCGGAGCGCCGCTGGAGACGATAAAGGCGGGGGGGGGGGGTATTAAGCGTCGAGGCGACGTTAGGGATAATCTGACTTATATACTCACATATGTATTTGAATGTATATATACATACATACAAAGAGACATACACACACGCATACTGCCTCCATGTAACGATTCCCAGGCGATCAGCAAATACTTTGGAAAAACAGTGAAAATCGCCAGCACATCCGGGGAAAAGATACACGATATGATACGAGACAAGAAGCAGTTGAAAAGCAACCCCAACAGTGCAGTATATCGCATACCCTGCAGCGGTTGCAATAAGGCCTATTTTGGTGAAACGGAACGAGGCTTCAACACCAGAATCATCGAACATCGAGCCGACGTCCGTCACCACAGGACTTCCAATGCCATGGTAGTTCATGTAGATGAAGCTGGACATCTACCGAACTGGAAGGAAGCCGAAGTAATCCATGAAGGATTGAGTAAACATAAAAGGAAGGTCATGGAAGCTGCATACATCGCGACAGAAAAGAATATGAACACCGCATCGGGCAGGTTTAAAGTGTCCAAGGTCGCAGCTGCAATTATGCGCATAACGAGGGCGAGGTCACAGTCGTCAGGTGATCGACCAGCTCCCATGTAGTATATATATATATGCTATGTATTTTCTCATGTATGTATTTCTGATGAAGACGTAATCGAAGCCGGTCAAATACATCTCTTGTATTGTGAAGATATCCAGTCTCATTCATACCTTTTCTATATATATATATATATATATATATATATATATATATATATATATATATATATATATATATATATATATATATATATATATATATATATATATATATACATATACATACACATATATGTATCTGTGTGTGTATGTGCATGTAAAGAATTACAACGCAGCATCATTAAGCTCGCCCGCCCACTCCCCGAGGGCGGCGTGGGCGGCCCTCGGAGCACAAATTGGACGCGGGCTTCCAGCTGCTCCGCCGCCCTCGCTCCCGTCGAGGGGCGGGAGGGCGCCGCCTCGCTCCCTCCTCGTTGTTTTCCACGTTGCGCAGAAGGGAGTTCGGAGGGAAACGGAGGAGAGGAATCTGGGACGAAGGGAAAGGCGGAGGAGGCGAGAGGGCGGGAAAAGAACGCTGATAAAGGAGATAATGATAAGGGAGACAGTGATGATAATGAAGATAATGATGATGACGATAATGATGATAAAGATGATAATGATAGTGAAAATAATTATAATGAAGATAATAATGATAATGGAGATAACAATGATAATGAGGATGATGATGAGGGTAGTAATGTTAATGAAGTTAATGATAATGAGGATAACAATGATAATGAAGATAATAATTCTAATGAATGTAACAATGATAATAACAAGATTCAAGACAGTGATGATGGAAATACGAATAGCAATAACGATTTTTATCATCACTGTAATGAGAAGATATTATGATATGACAAGGATTTACTAAAAGTAATACTAATCATGAAAATGTTTAGGTTCCGATGATAACCCGTTCACTCATCAACTCTTTAGCCTTTCAAGATCACTCTAGATGAAGCACAACCATCACCCTTCACCCTTTCCTTAACATACCTTCCTATAGGGCTAAACGACCTTAGATGTCTGGCACATTTATTTCGCTTTTAACCATTAACCATTAGCCATTAGGTTCCGATGACGCTGAAGGTTTT
>NW_020870946.1:0-2500 GCF_003789085.1 Penaeus vannamei
ATTTATATATATATATATATATCTATATATATATATACTTCTTCAACTATTGATAAATCTAAACGTCGGCTAACATGTTTTTCTTACGTAATTAGCTGACTTTCTTTAAATTCATTCTCTTAGCTGTATCTTGACCTGCACTAACCTCTGGTGGTATAAAATCTCAATTTTTTCAGCATGGCTCATCATATATAGCTTATATTAATATAATAATAAATAACAATAATAATAATATAATATATATATAAGTATATATTATATAAGTATATATTAGTAATAATATATATATATATATATATATATATATATATATATATGTATAATATATATATATATATATATATATATATATATATATATATATATATATCATCATCATGGGGCTGACGCCGACGGGGGCGCATAGCCGCATCCACCCTTCGCTTCCACCTACGAGGATCCCTCATGGCTAGACGCCAGGCAGGGACTCGGCCCATCTCTAGTTCTTCACGGCAGGTTTGGTCGATCTGCCCAAGCCATGACTTCCTCGGTCGTCCCACAGGCCTCCTCCACCCAGGGTTGTCTCGAATAGAGACGACCTGATGGGCAGGATCATCCTGAGGAAAGCGAGCCAGGTGGCCGGCGATCACGGATTGTGCAGATAACAGGGCTTGTGCCAGTCTCACGGTGCAACCGTTGGTTGGACACATGGTCCCGCCAACAGTACCCCATGATCTGGCGCAAGGACCTATTGCAAAAGGCTTCAAGACGAGCCTCCAAGGCACAGGACAATGTCCAGGTTTCGCTACCGTATAGCAAAACTGGCATTATCAGGGCCTTGAAAACCCGTAGCTTGGTCCTTCTGCACAGGTACCGACATCTCCAAATACTCTTGTTGAGAGAGTTCATGACCCCTGCTGCCAGGCCAATCCGTCTGCTGACTTCATGGTCTGACAGCCCAGAGTTATGAACTACACTACCAAGGTATGTAAAGCTCTCTGTGACTTCAATGTCCTCGCCGCAAGCACGTACCGACTGAACAGGTTCTCCTAACAAGTCCCCAAATTCCTGGACCTTGGTCTTGGTCCAGGAGACCTCTAGACCCAGGGGCTTCGCTTCATTGCTAAATGCATCGAGAGCCGCCACTAGGGTTTCCAAAGACTCAGATAGAATGGCAACGTCATCAGCAAAGTCAAGGTCTGTAACCTTGATATTGCCCAGCGTTGCCCCACAATGACTTTGAACAGTAGCTCTGCCCAGTATCCAGTCCATGCAAGTGTTGAAAAGAGTTGGTGCAAGGACACAGCCTTGCCTCACTCCTGAACTAACAGGAAAGAAGCTCGACAGGCCCCCACCACACTTTTACAGCACTTTCAGTACCAGTATACAGGCTTGCTATTAGTCCAATAATCCTTGTTGGTATTCCTCTCAGCCTCAGGATCTCCCAAAGTGACTCCCGATGCACCGTATCGAACGCCTTCTTGAGGTCGATGTAGGCTGCAAGCAGCCCACGCCCGAACTCACGACGGCGCTCTACAATGACTCGAAGCGCGAGGATACGGTCTATTGTGGACTTACCAGGAGTGAATCCGGATTGCTCCAGTCTCTGGTGCCTCAGTAGATGGTCTCTGATACGTCTCAGAAGGATGTGGGCGAGAACCTTGCCTGGTACACTGAGCAGTGTGATGCCTCGGTGATTGCTGCAGTCCCAACGGTCCCCCTTCCCCTTCCAGAGAGGGATGACCACACCCCTCAACAGGTCAGGAGGAACGGAACCGGACTGCCAGATGGCAGCCAGGACAGCATGTAACCCCCGTGCCATAGGTTCACCACCAGCCTTTAACAGTTCAGCTGGTATGCCGCAGATACCAGCTGCTTTACCACTCTTCAGCTTGGAAATCGCCCCCCTAACTTCAGTTAGGGAGGGAGGGTCCTCACTGATAGGTGGATCCGGCAGCGGGATCTCGACACTACCCGCATCCAAGTTAACTGTTGGTGGGTCAACCTGGTACAGCTGCTCAAAATACTCAGCCCAACGTCCCCGCACCGCAACAGGATCTGAAACGATCTGACCACTTACTGAGCGAACTGCTGTCACCTGTGAAGAGGGCTTTGGAGTTCAGCTTTCTCAGGGCTTGGTATGCAGGACGAAGGTCATTTACTAAGAAATGGCCTTCTACCTCCTCTGCAAGACTCCTAATAAACTGTTCCTTGTCCCTTCTTAACAGGGACCGAGTTCTGCGCACATGAGAACGGTGCAATTCCCGATCCCCTGTCAGACGAGCCGCACGACATGCATCTGTGGCTTCCAGTGTCTCCCGCGAGATGGAATTCTGTACTGCTCTCGGGCGTACACCAATCGTATCTTGAGCTGCATCAAGCGTTTCACGCTTAAAGGTATCCCACAGAAGAACAGGGTCTGTCAGACTGCCAAGCACTGCGAAACGATCAGAGATTGCCTCAGCAAACCGCGGGCACACTCCCCTCCCTCAGCCTGTCCAAATGAAACACCCTAGGGTGA
>NW_020870946.1:7500-10000 GCF_003789085.1 Penaeus vannamei
AACGTTCACAAACCCCAACATGATCTGAGATGATCTGTCCCAGTGAATAGACCACAGACATCAGTGAAGAAGGATTGGAGTTCCTTGACCTTGCTCAGCAGAATCTGAGCCCTACACATCAAGGAACAGTGCAAATCTCAATTGCCATTCAGACAAGCCATGCAACATGCATCTGTGGCTTCCAATGTCTCCAGCGAGATGAAATTCTGCCTTGTCTTCAGGCGTTCACCAATGGACTCCTGAGCTTCACTGAGTGTTTCACACTTTACGGAATCCCATAGGACTACAGGGCCTGTCAGGTTTTCAAGCACTGTAAACCGATCAGAGATTGCTACGGCAAACCTACATGTACACTCTTCTTCCCCCAATCTATCCAGGTGAAACAGCTTATTGGCAACTGGAGAGACAGTTATTTACAGTGAACTTGCAGGATCGCTACAACCAATCTATGGTCAGTGCCAGAGTTCTCGGCACTGCAGTTCTGAAGGATCCTCCACAATCCCTGTATTGCTGTAGTAAGTCTAGCAATGCAGGTTGGAGCATTGATACCAGGAGCCAGAAATCCTCATTCCCTGGGACTTAGCAAAGTCCCAGAGAAGGAGGCTGTTCTCACTCCCGAGATCAGCTCCCAAGCCATGGGACTGACAGACACCTCATAGCCAGTTAGATCACAGCTGGATATCAAACTGAAGTAGCCCAGTACAATGTGAATGTCTCACCGGGGGCATTTCTCTACGACAGATGTGTTTGTGTGTGTGTGTGTGTGTGTGTGTGTGTGTGTGTGTGTGTGTGTGTGTGTGTGTGTGTGTGTGTGTGTGTGTGTGTGTGTGTGTGTGTAGAAGTGTATATATATGTATATACATATGTTTGTATGTATGTATATATGTATATCGCTCTTCCTAAAGAAAAATGGTGTATCTCAGTTTCTACTTTTTTTCAGGAAAGCGATCTACATTTTTAACCTAAATTTTATCATTCATACTCACTTTGTTTTAAAGGGTGTTGAATGATTTGAACATCTGTATAGTGCCTAAACATTGTATTTTTTCATACTTACATGCAAGCTGAAACAAATGAAGTTTTAATATATTTCAAAGGGCTTAAAGCTAATTCATCTCTTTATCTATCAAAAAAACAACAACATAATATTTAAAAAATTTGGTTTTGCCCCTGATACATAAGTTTGACTTCCTACTATAGATGGGTCAATTAATTATATTGAAAATAGAAAATACTAAATGACTCACATGTTTCTTATCTTTACAGAAAGAAAATCAATTATCCTACTTTAGAATAAAGGACTTTGAAAAAAGAAGAAAAATCTTTAATCTAATATAACAAGTATCATTACCACAGGGAAATCACCTTTGTATAATGACATTAACTTCTCATACTTGTCTTTTGCAATCTTCGGGAGTTGAGAATATAATTTTTGTAGATCATTGGTTACTCATTGGGACTGTTGTTGTCTTTTGATAAGGACTTCAAACCAAGGCAATTGGCAGTCTGAAGAGTGTGCATTATATATGGATTCTTCCTTCTGGCAAATCTAAATACAGTGAGAAGCATGGATATCACCGGCATTGTCAATCATTGCTCTGATAGCACTGTGTGATGAGTCCCATTCATCTTGTTCATAATTGGCCCCAAAGTAAAGAAAAGAAATGTTCTTATTGCTTTTTAGCATGATGCTTCAATGCAACAACACTGTTGGAATATTGAAGTTTTTATCTTAGCACTAGCAGTCATATGCAAAAAAAGTGGTGTCAATTTTACCTTCATCACCCATATGTTCCAAATACATCTTCAGGCATGACCCAATTTCTGATGCACCCCTTTTGCCACAATCGATAGTTTCAAATACTTTCCGCCTATTAAGGTCTGGGTGCAAGTAGTATGTAGTTCAGCTATTTTATCCTCCTTCCCCTTCTTTCTTGGCCAACAGTGCCAGGCACCTGCTGTTTACTCAAAGCTGTTTTTTTCTGATAAATTAGCAGAACATACGAACATGACTTCCCATATAGGTATTTGGTTGCTCTCCTTTGGGAAATGATTCACGGTTTCTTCACTGTCCTTTGTTTAACATAAGTTGTGTTTTCCACAGACTGAACCATATATTTCCTCATCTCGTACAAAGCCTGATCAGTTTCTTTCCCGTCCTCTTCTGAAAACTTGGAACATTCTCTTCCCATTTTGGCACATCCAATATTTCTGCATATAAGCTTTAAAATATTTCAAGTAGAGACAGTTTTTCCTGTTTTAGAGCTAACCTACTTCACACCTTTGGTTCTACTTTCATGTGACCTCTTGTAATTTTTCTTCCTGTGGGCAAAGCCATCCTCTCATTCTGACCCTTCAACAACAAAATTTTCAGGTACAAGATTTGGCACAGGAGGTAAATCCATTGACCTATGACTAGCAAATGTCTTTTTCTTTCTGGAATCCGTACCTTGCTAAACATATCTATGATCATTTGCATATGGTCCTATGTTTTGAAAAT
>NW_020870946.1:17500-20000 GCF_003789085.1 Penaeus vannamei
CACACACACCACACATGGACACATGGACACACACACACACATACCACACACACACATACACACACACACACAACACACACACCACACACACACACATACACCACACATACACACACCACACACAACCACACGCAAAACACGTACATGCACACATACACACACACACAACACACACACAACCACACACATACACACACACCACACACACACATACACATATGCACACCACACACATCACACACATAATCACACACACACCACACACACACAATCACACACACACACAACACACACACAACACACACACACACACACACACACAACACCACACGAACACACACACACACACAGATGCACACACACAAATGCATGCAGATGCACATATACATACAAACACACATGCACATGCACACACACAGATAAACACACACACACAAACACACAGATAGATAGATAGATAGATAGATAGAGAGATCTTTATTGACCACAAATGTACAGATGGTGAATACAATAGAACATAAAACATAGAACATACAATGGTATCATGTAATATAGTAAGATAAAGTAAATTAGTTTGCAGTCCATATAATTAATCATCAAAGGTGTATACACTGCTTAAACAAAATTGTAAAACATATATAAAATGAATAAATTTGTAAAAAACATATGCCTACTTCATTAAAATATTTAAATATTTATAAAATTGACGTTAAGAATAATTGGCTATAAATGATATTTAAAATATTTATCAACCAATACAGTGAAATATATACAATAAAATTAATTCTTCAATTAACAAACTAGATTTTATTTTAAAAATGTGAAACTTTAAGAATATTCCTTGAATAATTTGCACGATTAAAATAGACGTAAAACAGAAATACACAAAATACTCAAATAATTTCATTAAAAAGAATAAATACACACACATGCATATGTGCATGTGTGTGCGTGTTTGCGCGCATCTGTCTGTTGTATGTGTGTGTGTGGTGTGTGTGTGTGTGTGTGTGTGTGTGTGTGTGTGTGTGTGATGTGTGTGTGTGTGTGTGTGTGGTTGTGTGTGTGTGCACGGCATCTGTGGTGTGTGTGTGTGTGTGTGTGTGTGTGTGTGTGTTGTGTGTGTGTGTGTGTGTGTGTGTGTGTGTGTGTGTGGTGTGTGTGGTTGTGTGTGTGTGTGTGTGTGTAGTTGTGTTCTGTGGTGTGTATGTGTGTGTGTGTATTGTGTGTGTGTGGATTGTGTGTGTGTGTGTGATTTGTGTGTGTGTGTGTGTGTGTGTGATTGTGTGTGTGTGGGTGTGATTGTGTGTGTGCTGTGTGATGTGTTAATTATTGTGTGTGTGTGTGTGTGTGATTGTGTTGTGGTGTGTGATTGTGTGTGTGTGTGTGTGATTGTGTGTGTGTGTGGTGTGAGTGCGTGTGGGGTGTATCCTGGTGTGTGTGTGTGTGTGTGTGTGTGTGTGTGATGTGTGTGTGTGTGCTGCATGTGTGAACGTTAGCATGTAAACTATCCTTGTGTGTATGGTGTATGTGCTGTGTGTATGGTGTGTGTGTGTTGTGTGTGTGTTGTGTGTCGTGTGTGTGTGGTGTTGTGTGTGTGCGGTGTGTGTTGGTGTGTTGCGGTGTGTGTGTGGTGTGTGTTGTGCGGTGGTGTGTGTGTGTGTGGTGTGGTGTGTGTAAAGTGTGTGTGTGGCTGTGTTGTGGTGTGTGCTGTGCGGTGTGTGTTGCTGTTGTGTGCTGTGTGTGCGGTGTGTTGTTGCTTGTGTGCGCATGTGGTGTGTGTGCGGTGTTGTGTGTGTGCTTGCGGTGATAGTAGTAGGTGCTTGTGTGTGTTGTGCGGTGTGTGTGTGTGTGTGTGTGCGACGTGTGGTGCTTGCGGTGTGTGACTTGATGTGTGCTTGTGTGACGTGTGTGTGCGGGTGTGTGTGTGTGTGTGCTGTGGTGTGTGTGTGTGTGTGTGACTGTGTGTGATGTGTGTATGTGTGGTGACTCTGTGTGATTGTGTGTATGGTGTGTGTGTGTGTGTGTGTGGGTGCATGTGTGTGTGGGTGTGTTTTGGTGCTGGTGTGTGTGCGTGTATTGGTGTGTGTGTGTTGGTGTGTGTGTGTGCTGTGGTGTGCTGTTTGTGCTGTGTGTTTGTGGTGTGTTTTGGCAGTGCATCTTGTCTGTGTTGTGTGGTGTGTGTGTCATGTGTGGTGTGTGGTGTTTGCGCGCATGCTGGTTGTGTGATTGTGTGTGCGTGTGTATTTGCACGCATCTGCATGTGTGATTGTGTGGTGTTGTGTGTGTCCTTGTGTATGTGTATGTTGTGTGCTATGCATTGTGTATTGTATGTATTGTGTGTATTATTATGTGTGTAAATGCGTGTGGTGTATATGTGTGTTGTGCTGTATGTGTGTGTGTGTGTCATACATGTATATGGTACGTTTATATACATTACATATATATGCATGTGTATATCCATATTACAGTGGTGTGTGTGATATGTATGTGTTGTGGTGTG
>NW_020870946.1:33915-43915 GCF_003789085.1 Penaeus vannamei
CTCTCTCTCCTTCTTTTCTCTCTCTCTCTCTCTCTCCCCTTCCTCCTCTCTCTCTGTCTGTCTGTCTGTCTCTTGATTTATCTGATGTATTGGGAACTAATTTGTCTATAAGTATATATTGCCTAGAATTTTAAGCTCCCTAGTCCAATAAATATATATAAAAAGCACTCTGACACTGTAGTGCTAAGTTCTGCAAACATTTATTATCTTTATTAGTTTATCCATATCATTTTGTGTAATAGTATTGGTAGTATGTACTTCAGTCTGAGGTACACCTAACATTTCTTGGGAACCCGTTACAGAAAAAGCTTTTCCCGTCACACACAATTCATTACCAGTATCCCACTATCCTGTCAAAATCGTCTAAATACCCGAGGAAGCTGTATCTGAGTTATGTCAGTAAAGCACCAATCATAACAGCACATTTTAGACCAGCTTCTATCAGTGTTCTCTCACCTGTACCTGCATTTGGCAACTTGGCACTTAGCCAAAACTTTTGAATCCAAGGCCTAGCTTGTCTGAATATACTGCCAGTATGCTGAGACACCAACTATCACTTGCTCACTCCTCATTTTCTTTCTGTCATACCAATAATTTTGGAATTCATGCATACAAAATAATATTACTAAGATGGCACAAGAGTAAGTCTACAATTAGTTGATAAGGACAAAAAAATCTTGTGCTTCATTCCAATCCATCTTACTTGCTTACTTTAATATGGCAAAATCTACCAATTCTATTTTATAAGAGCCTGTTCCTCTTAATGGAATTCTCAATTGTTGTTAACATTCTTCACATTAGAGCTGAATGTACATAACATGGAGAATGCACCTTAGCCCACTTGCACCGTGAACAGAATTATTGACGCCGCACAGCAGTTCCCCAGTTTGCGCCTGGATCGTTTGGTAGTTTGTGAACAACATTAGGCACCTAAAACCATGGACTTGGTTATCATTCTAAAAACTTTTAAAAAGTAAAGGTTTACCTTCGCTTTACATGCTAGTACCATAAAGTTTAACCTTACGAATGTTGTCGCTACTAAAAGAGCTAATAATCTCCCTTCGATAAGCCGATAGTGTGGGAAGGACGATCAGCGTTGCCAACCGTAGCGGGCGCCACTATTTGCCATGGCAAGCATAGATGCCAAACGAGATGAAAGGGCTAAGGACATGGGTTGGATGTCAGAGGATGGGGAAAATGTGCTAGTGTGATAGGCATTAATCATCTCTGCATTCAGGAGCCATGTCCAAGTGGCTACACACCAATAATTGCATAAAATCAACTGTGTGCTTTCAGGGGCCTCTACCAAAGAGTGTTTCATCATAATTGTTGAAAAATGTGCTAAAGTTATCACATAAATTTTGAAAAAAACAAGCACATTTTTTACAGTATCTAAGTCAGGTACTTTCCAATTATATTTCTTAACTTGTCTGAAGTCTTGATATCTGGCAGAGCTTTTCAAAGCACACAAGTAACCCCAAATAAGCCAGTGGTTTGACAAGTAGGACGTACCTTTACGGTATCTGCTTGTGTGCGCTGAAATGATGCAGTCCTTGCAAACTTGAGTACCACAAAAAGAGAGAAATAACCGACAAAATTTGTTGTTATAGCAGGGAAAAAATATCTTCATATGAACATATTAACTTTATAAAAGCAATGCAAACTTGGAAACATCCTTAATGCTATATCTCCTCTCTCTCTCTCTCTCTCTCTTTCAACTAAAACAAACAATAATTCATATTTCCTGTAACAAAACATCCCCAGCCAGTTATCTCATAAAGGATAATGTATCAGAATGCAGCCAGACATGCCACAACCTTTAGCTCTTATCAGGGAGTATCCGAAATTCTACATGCTTGAATGAGCCTTATGTGAAGGAGTTCTAACTTCACAGAGTATCTAACTTTGTTCAATATTTCAAGAACATGTTTCAGCTCAACATTTTCTTCTTTCTAGATCATAACAATAAAAAAAAATATATAATAATAAATCAATACTTTTCTCCAAATTAGGCAGCTTTCATATTTTATTACAAAATTTTGGATTCCTTAGAGTAACCTCTGTAGATATAAATACCAAACCATTTTATTATCAATATATTTTCTTTTTCTCTGGTTTCATTATATCCAAATCTAATTAGACACAATTTCAGCAAATTCTCTCTTTACAAAAAGAAATCCTTTTTTCACTGTTCATTTCTCACTCTTTGCTTCTAATCTAAACAACATGTTTCAAATAGCATCAGCTTCTCAAGCATGAAGTTGACCAAAACAGGTTTTGCAACCAGTAGTGACTTCCATACTTAAAACCTGCATAATTCACAATGAGTGTGCCTCCTTTTCTGAATGTTATTTCTACCTCTACAAATTTTCATATCAGAGTAGAAATATTTATACATTTATACATCTAAATGTTAGGTATGTCTTATGACAGATACATGCATTGAATTTGTAAAGTTAGAGATTTTATGATATTCATCTTCTGGATAAAGGAGAAGGAAAAAGGGAAAACATCAAACACAAAAGAAAATGAAGGAACAAAAAGTTACATAAAAAAGCAGGCTATGCACTGAAAATACACTTTCACAAAGCCTCACTCAAAAATTACAAATTTCTATGATCCATCAAAATTACTTAATATGCTTTCCCTTGTTAATGGTAATGCATTTGCATAATTCATATCTAGCCATCTTTCCTTATTATGTTCTATTCCAAAATGGAAAACAGAAACCATTAAAATAGATATGGTGCCATGTGAACTGATTTTGATTGCAATAGTACTGTATTCATTTCAATCAATGTCACATCCTACTGAAGTGGCAACAAGGTTAATAAAACTTCAAAAGCCAACAGCGATGTTTCATGTTTGTGTGCTTTTTACATACTATCCAATTAACCTTGACTATGGACTTCACTGAAAATTATTAATTAGTAATTGATTAATTCCACATACACAAATTTAGATATCAGACTTAGAACTTTCTCTTCTAAATTCCAAATATTTATTTAGCCAATATCAAACACTACCACAGAATATAAATCTGATCAAATCAATTCTCAATTTCTTGTTGAAATAATCCAGTACAGTCATATGACCCTAATATTCATTTGGGCAGAATTGGACAGCCTTAAAATTTCAAGACTCCATGAGGTTATGATAAAATTCATAAATATTTATCCCAAGAGGAGACATATGATCATGGAGGCATATAGGACATAGTGCACACAACAGCTGTCTGCACAGAACGTACGTATCTTGTATACGAAGTGGATATTTTCACAGGAATTAATCAACAAAATCACATACAAGGACAGAAGGTGCAACATACCAAATGCCATCAAAAGTAAAAGCCTCTCTGTTCAGGAACACAGATTGCAAATGTTATTAGAGTCAAAACTCCCATCATGTTACAGAGTATAATGGTCAGCTTTTCCTCATGGCATCAACATTCCTCCAACCTGGGCATACTGTAGAGTATGAACATTTCTTGATTAAATTTTTTTAAGGATCTTTTTTTTTTTTTTTACAAAATTTTGTTCAGTAATGGATTATTTTGGAATTAATTTCATATGGTCTTGTTTTATCATAGAGCAAGTTAGCCAAAACATGTAGAAAATGTAAAGGAGAGACAGTTCAGAAATGACGGGAGGGCAGAGATGGCATTTGTACTATTAACTGAGTGGCACTAGTCCACTGCCTGGATTTTCTCTATTATGATTATAATTTTCTTATGGTTTCCCTGTTTTATGATTCTAGGAATAAGCAAGAAGCTAATATTAATGAGGCACAAAACATTAGCAAAATATCAATATTAGATAAACACACAATTACTGCTACACCTGCCACATTGCCACCATTTTTTTTTTTATGTACTGACATACCCATAAAAAAGACAAACAAAGAAACAGTCTTGTTCCAAAGCAAATTCGTCTCAAAAGCCACATAACTTGAACAGTCTTTGTGTTTGTTGTTGTTGTGGTATCTGGTCTATAATCTTATTAGGGCCTGATATATAAAATGGTATGACATATTTTGATGGACATAACAAATATCAATGTTACTGGCATATATATTGTACAGTAACTTCTCATGCTATTTCAATGTAAATTTACCTACTAACAGACAAAACGTTTATTCAATAGCAGGGTATGCTTTGAACTTCTAATCAGCTGCATCCAATCTTGTGTAACATCAGTGTTGTAGCTTAATTTCTGTCTACCATTCATTCATAAGAATTACTGTGATAAGCATTGTGGCTCCCAAATATAAAACCAGTAATATTGATAACAGCAGTGAGTAGTAACTATTGATTTGAGATTAAATTAAAAGGTTATTTAGTCAATATAGTACATTATAGCATCTGATATACATTTTCTAAGTATACAAAAAAAGTGCATAACTTTGGTAAAGATATTATGTATACCAACCCAATTACAATTAATGGCATCTATACATGCCATGACTTCAGAAGCTGCTCTCTATTCTGCATAAAGCAAAGGCATTGAGTTTTAGGACTCTGATGGCACTATTTCATGAGCTCTCACAGACAGCCAAAATTCTTGTTTTTCAATGCCTTTATCAAAACAGAAAAATCAGCTCATCCAGAATCAATGAGATCATGGAACACTCTGTCTTGATCTTCTATCTTGTGTGAGTGACCTTGATATTAACACCAGTTCATCAGATGTGCTCTGATAATTTACCAGCCCATGGCTGAACAGCAAACAGAAAAAGACAATTAAAATTTGGACTAATGTTTGTTTTAAAACAGAGATACTCCTCAGTCAAAAACAAAATCACAATCCTGGTTGAAACTTCCATCATCTACATACTGATATAAAAATCCTCAAAGCTTATCATAAGTATCATCATCATCATGGGGGCCGACGCCGACGGGGGCGCATAGCCGCATCCACCCTTCGCTTCCACCTACGAGGATCCCTCATGGCTAGACGCCAGGCAGGGACTCGGCCCATCTCTAGTTCTTCACGGCAGGTTTGGTCGATCTGCCCAAGCCATGACTTCCTCGGTCGTCCCACAGGCCTCCTCCACCCAGGGTTGTCTCGAATAGAGACGACCTGATGGGCAGGATCATCCTGAGGAAAGCGAGCCAGGTGGCCGTATAGCCTGAGTTGGCGATCACGGATTGTGCAGATAACAGGGCTTGTGCCAGTCTCACGGTGCAACCGTTGGTTGGACACATGGTCCCGCCAACAGTACCCCATGATCTGGCGCAAGGACCTATTGCAAAAGGCTTCAAGACGAGCCTCCAAGGCACAGGACAATGTCCAGGTTTCGCTACCGTATAGCAAAACTGGCATTATCAGGGCCTTGAAAACCCGTAGCTTGGTCCTTCTGCACAGGTACCGACATCTCCAAATACTCTTGTTGAGAGAGTTCATGACCCCTGCTGCCAGGCCAATCCGTCTGCTGACTTCATGGTCTGACAGCCCAGAGTTATGAACTACACTACCAAGGTATGTAAAGCTCTCTGTGACTTCAATGTCCTCGCCGCAAGCACGTACCGACTGAACAGGTTCTCCTAACAAGTCCCCAAATTCCTGGACCTTGGTCTTGGTCCAGGAGACCTCTAGACCCAGGGGCTTCGCTTCATTGCTAAATGCATCGAGAGCCGCCACTAGGGTTTCCAAAGACTCAGATAGAATGGCAACGTCATCAGCAAAGTCAAGGTCTGTAACCTTGATATTGCCCAGCGTTGCCCCACAATGACTTTGAACAGTAGCTCTGCCCAGTATCCAGTCCATGCAAGTGTTGAAAAGAGTTGGTGCAAGGACACAGCCTTGCCTCACTCCTGAACTAACAGGAAAGAAGCTCGACAGGCCCCCACCACACTTTACAGCACTTTCAGTACCAGTATACAGGCTTGCTATTAGTCCAATAATCCTTGTTGGTATTCCTCTCAGCCTCAGGATCTCCCAAAGTGACTCCCGATGCACCGTATCGAACGCCTTCTTGAGGTCGATGTAGGCTGCAAGCAGCCCACGCCCGAACTCACGACGGCGCTCTACAATGACTCGAAGCGCGAGGATACGGTCTATTGTGGACTTACCAGGAGTGAATCCGGATTGCTCCAGTCTCTGGTGCCTCAGTAGATGGTCTCTGATACGTCTCAGAAGGATGTGGGCGAGAACCTTGCCTGGTACACTGAGCAGTGTGATGCCTCGGTGATTGCTGCAGTCCCAACGGTCCCCCTTCCCCTTCCAGAGAGGGATGACCACACCCCTCAACAGGTCAGGAGGAACGGAACCGGACTGCCAGATGGCAGCCAGGACAGCATGTAACCCCCGTGCCATAGGTTCACCACCAGCCTTTAACAGTTCAGCTGGTATGCCGCAGATACCAGCTGCTTTACCACTCTTCAGCTTGGAAATCGCCCCCCTAACTTCAGTTAGGGAGGGAGGGTCCTCACTGATAGGTGGATCCGGCAGCGGGATCTCGACACTACCCGCATCCAAGTTAACTGTTGGTGGGTCAACCTGGTACAGCTGCTCAAAATACTCAGCCCAACGTCCCCGCACCGCAACAGGATCTGAAACGATCTGACCACTTACTGAGCGAACTGCTGTCACCTGTGAAGAGGGCTTGGAGTTCAGCTTTCTCAGGGCTTGGTATGCAGGACGAAGGTCATTTACTAAGAAATGGCCTTCTACCTCCTCTGCAAGACTCCTAATAAACTGTTCCTTGTCCCTTCTTAACAGGGACCGAGTTCTGCGCACATGAGAACGGTGCAATTCCCGATCCCCTGTCAGACGAGCCGCACGACATGCATCTGTGGCTTCCAGTGTCTCCCGCGAGATGGAATTCTGTACTGCTCTCGGGCTACACCAATCGTATCTTGAGCTGCATCAAGCGTTTCACGCTTAAAGGTATCCCACAGAAGAACAGGGTCTGTCAGACTGCCAAGCACTGCGAAACGATCAGAGATTGCCTCAGCAAACCTGCGGGCACACTCCCCCTCCCTCAGCCTGTCCAAATGAAACACCCTAGGGTGATCATTTGACCGCTGGGGGGTTTTGAAGTGGACCCGGAGGGTAGCCACAACCAATCTATGGTCAGTACCACAGAACCTCAGCACTCCTGTACACCCTGCAATTCTGAAGGATCCTCCAACGAGTGCTAACAAGTATGTGGTCGATCTCCTTGGCTGCGTTACCCGCATCACTGTACCATGTCCAGCGATGTGGGTCTGGGCGCTGGTACCAGGAGCCAGAAATCCTCAATTTCTGGGACCTAGCAAAGTCCCGGAAAAGGAGGCTATTCTCGCTACCGGCATCAGCTCCTGAACCATGGGGACCGACAGACATCTCATAGCCAGCTCGATCACAGCCAGATACCGCATTGAAGTCGCCCAGAACAATGCGAATATCTCGTCGGGGACATCTGTCTGCCACAGATGTAAGTTTGGCGTAGAACATCTCTTTCACGTCAAGTTTACAAACATCGGTAGGAGCGTACACAGCAATAAGAGACATGAAGCCAAAAGAAAGCTTCAATCTCAATACCATTATACGCTCATCAACAGGAGTAACCTCTACTACCGAGGGCTGGAGTCTGCTGGAGACGGCAATGGCTACTCCCTGGAGATGGTGGCCATCGCTGCGGCCCGACCAGTAATAGGTGTAGCCACCTACACAGGTCATGCCGCTGCCAGGCCTCCTCACCTCCGAGAGAGCAGCCACCTCAACTCTCAGCCTCCCCAGTTCCCTCGACAGTAGAGGCAACCGATCATCCTGACGCAAAGAACGGACGTTCCAAGCCCCCACCCTAACTTCCCGCCTGAGGTTCAGCCTCTGGCAGTCGCTCCGGGTGGATGCCACCTCTGCCACCCCCACCGACGCTGCCCCATATAAAAGGGGGTGGCGGGCTGCGTATACAACTAAATAAGTATACAACTAAATAATCAGTTGTAAACTTAATTACTCAAACAGCTGTTTATTTTTATAATCAAATCTGCGAAACTTGCTCATTTTACTCCTGAATTTTCCCTTAACCCACTAGCGCCACTCCATTTGGAAGACAGTTCCTGAACAGGCTAGCGCGCTGCCCGCCATAGACGACAAAATCAGAGTGCAAGCTCCAATCTAGTGTCGCACGGGTGGGTCAGCCGGCCATGTTTATTTTTCCGGGTGTCAACTATGTGTGACACCCGGTGTGTGGGTTAACAAGCATCATCTACTATGTGTCTCCCCAACATCCTATTACTGTAATGTAACCCTTAGCAAATGCCTAAGAATTCTTATCAATATCAATTTGGTTGAAAATGAAATGTTTATCACAGAAATGTAATGATTAATTTCTCATACTTCCTGTACTTTCCCTACTCAATTAATAAACAATTATCAACTGGCATCTTCATCAATAGCTAAGCATGAATATGTGCACACAAATGCACTTTCATATAATTTTCCAAGAATATAATAAAAAATGCTTATCAATCAAATGCATAATGATAAACATATCAAAATGTTGGCAGAATTTATAAATAAAATGTAGAAATGATAGTGATAATATATAAATTAAAATAACAAATATAGAATCAACCAAACATTAACTATATTTTTGTTTTTCTGCCATGTTAAATAGGATTCCAAATAATGTTATAAATCTATAAAAAAAAATATTAAACACAGTATTTTATTCCTTTGTCTATATACTATTTGTCCATAATATCTATAAATATGCACTAATTAAAAAATAAACACATAATCACAAACAAATAAACACACACACACACACACACACACATATGCACACATGCACATGCACTCATGCTCACACACACACACACACACACACACACACACACATGTATAACTCCTTCATAATGAGGCCAGAATTCTCTGTAACATAATTATTATGAAATAGTCTAACCTTTCTGGCAGGGCATGTTCTGTGTTCAGCCAACCCACCCACTAGCTCGCTAGAGCAAGTCATGGCATGATTAATGTCATACATCATTACATCAATAAGGGGATAAACAGATACTAAATGGATAAAAAGAAATTTAGATACAAACCAACAAAAAGATACAGGCGAAGCTATTCTTGCTGAAGAGTCTTATGTGCAAACTTTGCAAGCAGATAAGAAGAGAATATTTAAAAATGTAACCATTGACCTTTCACTTCTGATTGCAAAATTTCTCCAATTTTCTTTTGTTAAGAATTCTTAAAGTGCCATTTAAATTAAGCATATAAACTCTCTCAGAAACAAAACTATTCTACAAAATGCAAACTATGATAACTGAAAACCCAGTAAACCTGACAGAAAATAAAGCATGACTTTCAATATGATTTTACCAAAAGACTTGGGCATCTCAACAAAAAAATAGACTGGTGTTATGTGTGTGGCGGCCGTATCCAATTTCTTACGATTAGGCATATGTCACACATATGCATATATAAACATTATTCCCGAGTAATAAGTACAAACCTAATCTAACCTAACATAATTTAACTGAGTGGTATCATTTCTTGTGTCTAGACCACTACCACCTTTTTTGTTTCACCACACATGAGGAGAACACCATTCGAGATTTTCTGCCGTACATGAAGTCTCTTCCATTAAATATATCTACCAGTTACATCAAAAACTAATACATTTTCACAAATTTGAGCAGAAACACAATAGGAAGTATTCAAACAATAGCTAACAGAAGAACAATGCACGTGTCATTTGTTTCATTTCACAGAAAGAAATAAAGAAATTTTATTTCCACAAAGAGCAAATAATGTAAATCTGAGACATCTTTCATGAATCTCTTATAGAGTTCACTTGCTAATTCATCTTATAATATTGAGTATCTTTTATGTAATGCTTGATAAACTGTCCTATATGCAAATACCCTCTGTAAGCAATGCAAGCACATTATTAAAAGATGAGTCTGATTTGACTGTACCCATTAGCATTTCTAATATGATTAATACAGAAAGAAAGACATCTGGACAAGTGTGCTTTTCCAGTATCCACCTTGCCTTCTCAT
>NW_020870946.1:63982-66482 GCF_003789085.1 Penaeus vannamei
CACATTGCATATGCACATAATTTACGCACGTATTCTAAGTGCAGGTCTCGTGAATTCTACCTCCATTCAGAGTGATATACCACATGCTTTTCTATTCAAAATTACATTCATTCAAGATTCATTACAAGATATATTATTCATAGGCATACGTCTCTCTCCCGCTCTTTACTTATTTCCGCTTTTTATCTTTTTTCTCCCCTTCTCTATCCCGCCTCGCTTGTTTTATTTTTACTTCTCTTTCTCTCTTTGTTTCTCTTTCTCATACTCTCTCCATTTATCCAATTCCGACACTACCTCTTCCTCTCATATTCTGTAACTTTCCTTCTCTTTCTTATTCTATTACACTCTCACTCTTTTTATATCCCCTCTCTCCCTCCCTCTTCTATTTCCCTTCACTCTTTCCATCTTTCACCCTCTTCCCATTCCCCTATCTTCCTCATCTTCCTCGCACCCTATATTTTTCCTATTCCTTTTCTCTCTATTCACCTTCTCTCTCTCTCTCTGGCGTTCTTTCCCTCCCTCTCCCTCTCCCCCTCTCTCCACCGCCCCCACCCTCACACACCCAACTACACCCCTGACACACACAAACGGCTCTCCGCCACACGCCATCACCATCCGACCCCATAAACCCTTCCGTACGACTTTTTTAGAGGCCTACTGGAGTGCTCTGTCATCTCACAAGTCCCTGGAACGAGGGACACTTCAACCCAATTATCAGCTTAAATGGCATTTTCAATTGAAGGGGTCCGTTTAGGATTCGTAGTTGAGGCGCCGTTGCAAAAGGGAAAGAGAGAGAGAGTGAGTTTTATATGGGCTGTTTATGAGGGCAGGAGAGGGTGTGGTGTGTGTGTTTATGCTTGTAATGTATGTTTGTGGAGTTGTGTTTATGTTTAAGGGGTTCTTTGTTTGTGTATGTGTTCGTGTGTTTGAGTGCTTATGGCGTTGGGAGTGAGGCGTATGTCTACGCATGTGTATCTTTCTATGCGTTCTTGCATATTACTATAAAAATAAAACCCTAAAATCAATAGAATATAATTTACATCATCGCAGCTACATCATAACTAACACTCCACACACATAAACCGCTATGTGATATATGAAGCGTCATTTAACGAGTGATACAAAATAAGCTGCACAAAACTGAGTTATCCCTTGACAGAGAAGGGGATTACATAGTCCAGTCCACCTTTCCAGTTTTTCGAAGACCAGCGACCGAAGCCCCACGCATGGCCTCGGATCCCTAACGAAGCCCCACCTGCGAATGGTCAATATTGCATCCTGGAACTCCATTAAAACTGTTGCAACTTCATGTCGAAACTCAGTCGTACATTCAATATGCTAAGTGACATTGCAGATTAGATTCTACAGTTTTTAATACTAGACGAACTGATGAATTCTATAAATGGAATGAAATAGTTAATATATTTGTATAAACTAAACAGGCAATCATAATTCTGTCTTACGTGTGTTTCTGAGTTATATAAACTATTCAGGGTAACTACCACTTCAGCGTAAATGTCAATTATTGTCTTTTTTACCAAGCTATTTTAATGAAAGGATGAATATCAAAATCGAATGACCATAAATGCTACTAGATATACTAGATAAAGATATCTGACAATTATGTATAACCTTTCACAAATTGCTATCAACTAATAGGTATACACAAAAGTAAATTAATACATGCAGAAGTAATCAACAAAATGAATCAACTAGAGCTAAAATGTGAATATCTGTGAAGATACACAAACGAAAGAATAAATACGCAAAAATAATAATAGAAAAATATACATTTATAACAGACAGTCACATAAAGGGAAAACCTCGTACATAGAACCAGACGTACGTAGGCAAATTAATAATAAGGGTACAATATAAAATAGCCTTTTGCCGCACGCACTAACCTCCCTCGCGTGCTAAAGGCGCCACCACGACAAGAGACAGTGTAACAGTCGGTGGTTAACTAGCCTATTCATGGCCCATAAGGGGGTAATTAAGACTAATGACTGTCTCATCATTGACGCTAACTTTCGTACCACGTGACTCATTTTGAGATTCCTTTTTCGTTTGAATCTGTACGTGATCATTTCCTCACATAGCTTTCCGTAATTAAATCGTCCAACGTTAAACAATAGTGTGGTTTTAAAAATATGGTAAACGATGTTTGAAAAAAGAAAAATCATTGGCTTGGCCATGAAAAGGGAAAAAGAAGAGATGAAAGGAAAAAAATCTGAAAAGAAGAAACAGAGAGATA
The DNA here is from genome assembly GCF_003789085.1 of Penaeus vannamei. Taxonomy (NCBI): domain Eukaryota; kingdom Metazoa; phylum Arthropoda; class Malacostraca; order Decapoda; family Penaeidae; genus Penaeus; species Penaeus vannamei. The sequence continues at coordinate 66,237 of NW_020870946.1, forward strand.
GCTAGAGAGGGAGAAAGAGATAGATAGATAGAAAGATAAATAGATAGATAGAGGGAGAGAAAAAGAGACGATCACGTACCCAAAATTACTTCGCTCCCCAACGCCCAAACTAGGCTAACACAACAACCGAGTGATGGAAATGAATTATCATCATCAAATAGAAACACGAATAATAACAGCGGGGCGTGACAAGAGCGTGCGGAAGCCACAAAAGCAGAGAGGTTCCGCCGGGGCTTCTTAAAAGGA
>NW_020870946.1:71482-76482 GCF_003789085.1 Penaeus vannamei
CTCCTACAAGCACATACAGTGCCTCTAAAATAGTGACACACACTTCCGATTGGCAACACTTACACTCTGACGCGCTATCAAAACAAATGAACATCACTGAAGTAAAATATAGGCCTACCCATTTCCATATATACACAATCTCATGAAGTTGAAAATAACATTTACTGAATACATTAGTTGTATTCTCGATTTACAGAGACGAGGAGTTTAAAAGTAAGCGATATATTGTTCGCCTTATAATGATATGAATTATAAGAAAAAAAAATCATTCCCACAATCTCCATTACCTCCTTTCGTTGTCAGTTAATTTCAACTTCTTTGAATGTAATGATATGGAAATTACAGAAACAGAAACCGTAAAATATAATTTCTGTGATAGAATATTAAGCGGAGTACTTGGCCAGCTCCCGCATTCGAAGACTTGTAACCATTACGGCACGCGAATGACGCTGTTGCCATGGTGACGGTACACCGCTTGAATTAGCAGTCTAGCCATCTACGGGGCCGTTTGAGAAAGCAAGAAAAATCTTGAATTGGGAAGAAAAAGTCTGGGGATTTTAGGCGAGAACCTTACTTGCTTAAACGGCAGTGGTTTGGGCAGTGGAGAGAACGTAGGAAGTAATGGTTAAGAAGAGAGTGATAGCTACTACAAAAAGCGTGCATCCGAGAGACTGAATGGGTGAACGGAGGCCGGGCAGACAGGGGCATGGCAGTAAACATGGTAGTGAGGGAGCGGACAACAGAAATGCATAGACAAAGACCATGAACAGCTGATTGATGACGTATTCCAAGGGGATATGCCAAACATCCTTTCCAAACTTTTTGGGGTTGCTGGAGGGGAGGACTGGCTTTATGATGGGACAAGGGTTAATCCAGCATCAGCACTTGTTGATGCTGGATATAGAGACTAATACATTCTCTTTCTCACTTTATAGGCTAGGATATAGAGACTAATATATTCTCTTTCTCCCTTTAGAGACTATTACATTCATACACACACAACACATGCACACTACACACCTACACACCCACACCCACACCCACACACACACACACACACACACACACACATACACACCACACACACACACACACACACACACACACACACACACACACACACACACACACACACACACACACACACACACACACACACACACACACACACACACACACACACACACACACACACACACACACACACACACGTGGAAGATTCATCCCAAACAAGTTCTAAACCAAACAAGAAAAAGAAACACACGATGGTGCCAAAAGCGTTTACCTTCGTTGTTTTGTTTGCATCACATTTTTTTCATTTTTCTTTTTTCATTCATCTATTCATTTTTTAAGGAAAATTAATATATAAACGTCGAAGATTTGCTATTCATATGAAATGTTTTATGATTTAAGATATTTAGAAATTAAATTAATTATTCATGAGCTTTCATAAACTACTAATAAGAAGCAAATAAACTTGTAAATAAACCTTAATAATGTTCTGTTAGATATTACACAATATGCTTATATGATATTGAACTTCTAACAATTTTTTCTGCGATACCATTGGGGTAAAAACCGCAGTGTGATTGCAATCCTATTAACGTAAGTCATGATATTGACGATGATAAAATAGCAATAAAAAAACATTGAGACTGATAAATTCATTTGCAGGGAAATATATGAAACAGAAGCATGGTGAATAAAAAAATGAAAAGAAAATGTAAAATGTTAAAGTAATAATGATAACAATAACGATAATACTGATGATATCAATAATGATAATAAAGATGATAACAATAAAAACGACAACATCACTGTTAATAATAGTATTAGTGGTAGTAATAATGGTAATATTAATAATAACAATAGTGATAATTATAGAAAAAACAAACAATGATAATGGTAATAATAACGATAATAATAGTTATATCAATACTTGTAATAATAATGATAATGATGGTAATAATGAGAATGGTAATAATGATAATGGTAATGATATTATAATAATAATAATAGTAATGATAAATGTAATAAAAGTGATAATGATAATGGTGAAAATAAGATGATAATGATAGTAGAGATAATGTATGATAACGATAGCAACAACAACAATTATGATATTAAAAAAAAATATCAACAATAATAACGATGATATTGATATTGATAATGATAATAATAGTAGTGATAGTAATATTGATAATGACAATAATTATCATGTTAAAAGTAAAAATAACAATAATAGCAATGCTAATAACGGTTATGATAGTAATAACGATTATGATAACAATAATTATAGTGATAATGATAAATATAATGATATAATAGTAATAATAATGATAATAGTAATAATACTATCACTAATGATAATATTGATATTAGTAATAATAATAACAATAATGATAATAACAATGATGAAAATAATAATAATAACAATAATGATAATTATTATGATATAAGTAATAATGATAATAATTGTGATAACATTAATGATGATGATAATGATAAAAATAATAGAAACAACGATGATGATAATGATTATGATAAGATTAATAATGATAATAACGATATTATTCATAATGACACTACTACTACTACTACTTCTACTAATGATGATTATAACAAAGATGATAATAATAATAATTTTGATGATAATGATGATATTAATGATAATAATGATAATAATCATAACAATAATTGCAATAATATTAGTAATGACAAAAATAATGATAAAGCACAATGGTGATAATAATGAAAATAATAAAACAAACGGCAATAGTAGTACCAGTAATATTGATATCAATAATTATGACAACACTAATAATAATGATAATACTACTACTATTGATAATAATAATTAAACCAATAAAGGTTAAAACATATATAATAATGACATTGATAATAGTGATAATGCTGATAATAATAATGATAGTAATAAGGATAGTAATAATGATAAAAATGATAATAATAATAAAAACAACAACAACAACAACAATAATAATGATGATAATGCTTATGTTAATAAGAATGATAATATAATGATAATAACGACAATAACAATAATAATAATAATAATAAATAATAATAAAATAATAATAATAATAATAATAAGAATGACATTAGTAATAGAGATGATAATAGTAATTATAATAATAATAATAATAATAATAATGATAATAATAATAATAATAATAATAATAATAATAATAATAATAATAATAATAATAATAATAATAATAATAATAATAATAATAACAATAACAATAATGATAACAATAATAATGATAATAATAATATAATAATAATAATAATAACTAATGATAACAATAACAATGATAATAATAATAATAGTAATGAAATCTAAATCTAAGACACGCCTCCGGAGTTATCCTGCTAACCAGCGAACGACCGAACAAGAAAACAAACGAAATAACAAACGCGATCAAAAACATAACCTCTTTGGCGAAGGAAATAGCAACAATAATGACATCAATAGTGATAACAATGATAATGATAACAAGAAGAAGAACAAGAATAATAATGATAATAGGACCACTAACAATGATAACGATAACAATGGTAATTAATCTAATGATAATAATAATTAATTAATCTAATAATAATAATAGTTAATTAATCTAATAATAATAATAGCTAATGAATCTAATAATAATAATAGTTATGATAATACCACTGATAATAATGACAATGATAATGATAACAACAATGATAAAGATGACAATAATACCCTCAATTCTACTCGAGATTGATAATAATAAAGAATTAAATCACAGTAACAATAAAGGCACATAAACGACCACCAGAACACGACACACGATAGTGATAATAATAACACAGTAAGATAGTGATAATGAATGGTAAATAACGACCAATAAAGAATGAAATCAAGTAAAGATAGTGATAATAATAACAACAGTAAAAATAACGATAATGAGTAATAACGATAATAAGAATTAAATGAGTAAAAATAACGATAGTGATAACAATAAAGAATGAAATCACAGTAACAATAACAGTAGTGATAATAATAACAATAAAGAATTAAATCACAGTAAAAATAACGATAGCGATAATAATAACAATAAAGAATTAAATCACAGTAAAAATAACGATAGCGATAATGCTAACAATAAAGAACGAAATCACAGCAACAATAACGACAACAAAGATCAAGCAATAAAACAAAAGCCGAAGAACAGAAGAGGAAAATGGAATCGAGGTTTCCCGGATGAAGCATTTTTCACCTTCGCCTGACGTGCCATTCAGAGCCACCTGTTCGGCCGCGCACGACGCCGCCGCCGCGCCAATTACTGCTCCTGAGGTTGTTGCTGCTGTTTGAGTTGTTGTTTGGTGTTGTGAGTGTGTTGCTGTTGTGTTGTTGGTTGGGTGTTGTGTCGTTGTTGTGTGTTTTTGTTTGGGTGTTGTTTGTGTGTATGTGTGGTTTTGATGTTTGGAAGTTGATATTTGCGTGTTGATGTTTGGGTGTTGTTGTGTGCTCTTGTGTGGGTGTTGATGTTTACTTGTTGTTTAGGTAATTGTTTGTGAGTTGTTTGGGTGTTGTATACGTGTTGTTGTTAAAGGGTTGTTTAAGGGTTGTTTTTGTATTGCTTGGGTACTATTGTAGTTTGAGTGTTGCTGTTTGGTTGTTATTGTTTGGGTGTTGTTGCTTGTGTGATGTTACTTGTATGTTGTTGCTTGGGTACTGTTTATGTGTCACTGTTCATGTGCTGTTGTTTGAGTGTTGTTCTGGTGTTAGTGTTTGCGTGTTTGGTTTGGTGTTGTTGTTTAAGTGTTGTTTGGATGTTGTTACTTGGGTATTGCTGTTTAGGTATTGTTATTTGGGTGTTGTTCTGGTGTTTTTGTTTGGGTGTTGATGTTTGGGTGTTATTGTTGTTTGGATGTTTGCGTGCAATTATTGAGTTATTGTTTGGGTGTTATTTGCATGTTATTATTGTTTATGTGTTGTCTGGGTGTTATTA
>NW_020870946.1:101482-103982 GCF_003789085.1 Penaeus vannamei
AGGAGGAGGAAGAGATAGAGGGAGAAGGAGAGAGTGAGAGTAAGAGAGAGAGAGGGGTGGGGGAGAGTGAGGAGGGGAGAAGAGAGAGAAGGGGGAGGGTGAAGGAAGGGGGGAGGAAGAAAAGAGAGGGGGGAGGGAAGGAGGGTGAAGGAGGAGGAAGAGATAGAGGAGAAGGAGAGAGTGATTAGAGAGAGAGAGAGAGAGGGGGGGGAGAGTGAAGGAGGGGGAGGAAGAGAGAAGGGGGGAGGGTGAAGGAGGAGGAGGAAGAAAGAGAGGGGGAGGAAGGAGGAGGGATGGAAGAGAGAAGAGAGAGAGGAGGGGGGAGTGTGGAGGAGGAGAGGAAGAGAGTGAGGGTTGGAGGGTGGGAGGAGGGAGAGAGTGAAGAGATGAAGGAGGGGGGAAGAGGAAGGGAGAGAGACGAGTATAGGGAGAAGAAGTGGGGAGAGGAAGGAGGGGAGGAAAGAAGAGAGGGGGGAGGGGTGAAGGAGGGAGGAAGAGGAAGATGAAGGAGGAGGAAGGAAGAGAGAGAGGAGGGGGGAATGTGGAAAAGGGGAAGAAAAGAAGGGCCAAGGAGGGGGAGGGAGGAAAAGAGAGAGGAGGGGGAGGTGGAGGAGGATGAGAAGAAGAGAGAAGGTGGAGGGTGGGAGGGAGAGAGGGAGGACGAAAGAAAGGGGGGGAAGGAATGACGGGAGGAAGAAAGAGGAGAAGAGAGAGAGAAGAGGAGGAGGGAGTGTGAAGAAGAGGAGGAAGAGAGAGAGGGTGGAGGGTGGAGGGAAGAAGAGAGTAAGGGGAAGGAAGAGAGAGACAAGGGGATGGGAAGGAGAGAATGAATGAAGGAAGGGGCGGAGCGAAGATGGGGGAGGGAAAGAGAGAGAGGAGAGGGGGAAGGCACTAAGAAAAGATAGAGGGAAGGAGGGGAGACAGAGAGAGAGGAGGAGGGGGGTCAAGGAGAAAGAGAGAGAGAGAGGGAAGAAGAGGGAGAGAAGTAGAGAGAGAGAGAGAGAGAGAGAGAGAGAGAGAGAGAGAGAGAGAGAGAGAGAGAGAGAGAGAGAGAGAGAGAGAGAGAGAGAGAGAGAGAGAGAGAGAGAGAGAAAGAGAAAGAAAAGAGAGAGAGAGAGAGAGAGAAGAGAGAGAGAGAGAGAGAGAGAGAGAGAAGAGAGAAGAGAGAGAGAGAGAGAGAGAGAGAGAGAGAGAGAGAGAGAGAGAGAGAGAGAGAGAGAGAGAGAGAGAGAGAGAGAGAGAAGAGAGAGAGAGAGAGAGAGAGGAGAGAGAGAGAGAGAGGAGAGAGAGAGAGAGAGAGGAGAGAGAGAGAGAGAGAGAGAGAGAGAGAGAGAGGAGAAGAGAGAGAGAGAGAGAGAGAGAGAGGAGAGCGAGAGAGAGAGAGAGAGAGAGAGAGAGAAGAGAGAGAGAGAGAGAGCGAGGAGAGAGAGAAGAGAGAGAGAGAGAGAGAGAGAGAGAGAGAGAGAGAGGAGAGAGAGAGAGAGAGAGAGAGAGAGAGAGAGAGAGAGAGAGAGAGAGAGAGAGAGAGAGAGGAGAGAGAGAGAGAGAGAGAGAGAGAGAGAGAGAGAGAGCGGAATGAGATCGATAAGAGCGAGGGCAATATTAGTATTGAAAGGGATATCATGATAATGCGAATAATTATGATGATGGTAATATAGATATGCTAATGCTATTGTTTTCCTCTTAATTAACTTTTTCCTTTTTTATTTGTAATATAGTTATCGTTGTTGTTGTTATCATTCACATTATTATTATCACTACTACCACTATTATCATCATCATCATCACTATCATATAATCAAAAAGGCAGGTAGGTGATGAAGGGGAAAGGAAGAGGGATAAAAATGGAGAGAAAGAGGGAGGATTAAGGGAGGGGAAGGAGGCTTAAAAGGGAAATGAATAAAATTGAAGGGTAAACAAAGGAGAAACGTCACAGCCATTACTGTTGTTGTTATCAGCATCATTATCATGAATTCCATCATTATTTTTATTGTTATTACTATTATCATCATATCAATTACTATATATTATTGTTATTATTATCGCGGGTATATTATCATCATCATTATTGTCATTATTGCTATCATTATTATTATTATTATTACTATTATTATTATTATGAATATCTTTCTTCTGCTTCTTGTAATCTTTATTGTTATCATTATCATTATTATCATCATTGCTATCATTGTCATTATCATAATTATGTCCCTTACTATCGTCATCATTAGTATTACAATCATCAATATCATAATTACAATCAGTAATATTACATAATCTGAAAAAGAAACACTTCTCACGAACACGACAAAAAACACCAGAAAAACATACACGACACAGTTCCTCTCTACAGCAGTTACGCCTCGTGTTGACTGATTGCCGTTGCATTCGGCTGCTCAACACAGGGTGAACATGGGCCTCGGGCTTATCGTGATGGATAAAGGTTCTCTCGTTTCTCTGATGTTCTCGCTGACTCTTAGGAATGCTGTGTGTTTGTAGT
>NW_020870946.1:116482-118982 GCF_003789085.1 Penaeus vannamei
TATCACTAATTTATGTTCAGCTACACTTTGGAAACATCCTGTCACAAATAAAAAAGACGGTAAAAATCTAGGGGCCTAGCCCTCCACATTTCATTATGTCATGCCTGGGGAGTTAACATAGCTATTCTTTGGACACCTAATCCCCAAAGTTATATAGTATTATAATTAAATAGTCTAGTAGCTTTAACTGCCATATTTCGTAACAGTAAAGGTTTAAGATTCAATAGATTCTCTTCTTAAACCAATTATAACAAATAATGATGATGATGATGAGGAAAATGTTTATGATAACAATGATGATAATGATGAATAAGATAAAATAATAGTAATAACACATGGTAATAAGATAATGATAATGATAATGAGAATAATAATAGTGGTAATAATGATAACAAAGATCATAATGATGAAATAAAGATAATAAGGATAATAAGATGAATATATGAAACAAACAAATAGATAAATAAACGAAAGTTTCCACCTTAAATGCCATGACATCGGCAGGTGGATGAATGACTGAACCAGAAGAGCCGGTCAGACCTCCGTCATACACGTGCATTTCTTTAGGATTCTCTTGTGATCTTGAGATGCAGAAACGTTCAAGACTGGAACGTTTATTGTTTTTTGTCCTTTCAAAAAGTAGCGACTCGCTTTTATAGCAAATCAAAATGTTCAGTGTCTTGGAGGATGGAAGGATATTTCGTCTCTTCCATCTTCTTTCACTTCTGCTTCTCTCTTTTTGCCTTTCCTCTCTCTCTCTCTCTCTCTCAATCTCTATCTCTCTCTCTCTCTCTCAATCTCTATCTCTCTCTCTCTCGTTCTATATCTGTCTCCCCTTTCATCTTTTCCTTCTACTTTTCCCTTCACCCCACAGCCTTATCTCTTAGTAACTTTACTTCTTACTTATTCATACACCTTGACAGGTCTCTTCGACACGTCACAAGGAAACTTCTCTCCGGCCTCTTCTTTCCTCGGGCGTCGTAGTCTCGAGGCTATTTCCCAAACCAGAGTCGAGTCTTTTCTCTCTCCTCTTTGTGTCTTTCACGTGGAAATTCATTGGCACTAGTCACTGTCCTCTGTTTATATACTGTTCTGAAAGGACACCGTATGGAAAATCATGTTCTTCTGTAAGAGGACAGTTAGAATACACTGGATCACTTGCGGTTTGGGAATACAAATGCTTAAGCATTTATTTCCTTGCATGTATGCAGATCTAGCTTTGTACATATATGTACGTAAAAGACACACACACACACACACACACACACACACACACACACACACACACACACACACACACACACATATATATATATGTGTGTGTGTGTGTGTGTGTGTGTGTGTGTGTGTGTGTGTGTGTGTGTGTGTGTGTGTGTGTGTGTGTGTGTGTGTGTGTGTGTGTGTGAGTGTGTGTGTGTATGTATGTATATATATATATATATATATATATATATATATATATATATGCATACACATATATATGATATATATGTATATATGTATAGCACTGTTTCACCACTAGTGAATGGTAACCCCAGCCATTGCTTGCACTGAAGAGGTAGTTTAGAAGCACAAAAAATAGACGCGCCACAATTTGACTAAAGTTACGAGAATTTGTCACAGCAAATTCTAGATTATATATGCATATACATACATACATACATACATACATATATATATATATATATATATATATATATATATATATATATATATATATATATAATATATATATATATATATATATATATATATATATATATATATATATATATATATATATATATATATATATATATATATATATATATATATATATATATATATATATATATATATATATATATAATATATATATATATATATATATATATATATATATAATATATATATATATATATATATATATATATATATATATATATATATATATATATATATATATATATATATATATATATATATATATATATATATAATATATATATATATATATATATATATATATATATATATATATATATATATATATATATATATATATAATATATATATATATATATATATATATATATACAGACGCTCTTTCATTCACACACACGCGTATATATATACATATTTTTTATGTATATATATAAGATATATATATATATATATATATATATATATATATATATATATATATATATATATATATATATATATATATATATATATATATATATATATATATATATATATATATATATATATATATATATATATATATATTATATATATATATATATATATTATATATATATATATATATATATATATATTATATATATATATATATATATATATATGATCTCAGAACTTTCTTTGGCGTTACTCGTGGACGTGAGGAAGAGAACGCAAACCGGTCCTTTTCCTCCCACAGCGACCGAACTTCTGATTAATGACCAAAGACTTATTACCATTAAAGTGTTTAAGGGAATATGACGACGACATTATTTTT
>NW_020870946.1:126482-133982 GCF_003789085.1 Penaeus vannamei
AAGGTCATTTTAATAAGGTGTAAAAAGTACACGAACTTCTAAATACATGTTTTAGAAAAATGGCAACTCACTCAGGACTATGCAAAAAACAAAAACACAAATTGCATCAGCTGATTAGAATGAAAGAGAGACGGTGAATACAGTTTAACTGCCAGTTTGTCCCTTTCTGAAATGTACTTACTATAATCCACTATAATGATACATATTATGGATGCACTCTAATGTGAACCATGTATACTGTAAAATCTTGTTACAGCGCGTAAAATACTATTTAAAAATACATTATTTCATACTGTAAAAAGTAAACTTATCTGACATTAGTAGTACAAATCCTCATACATCCAATACTAGCCGAAAATTGTATAAACTATACATTCCAGAGCGCAAACAGTACAAGAAGTGGATTAATTATACGAACTGAAGACACTAACAAAGAAACAGATTTTTTCAACTTAAAAAGTGATTAGTCTGTAAACAGCGTTTACATCAAAGACTGCATGCCAAAGGAAAAGGTAGAGCCTACAAATTTGCTAAAAGGAAGCCATACGCAGGGCAGCTGTAACGTTGTGCCGTGCTCGGCTGCCTGTCTTCTTTGACGCGAATTGTAGTTTGTCTAGAGTCACAAAAGTCTTATTTATAAATCCTAAGTTTTCACTGTTGTGATAATGATGATGATAATGATAATAACTGATAATAACGGTAATGATAATAATAATAATAATGATGTTAGATATAAGGATATTTTTTATGATCATGATCGTTACTGTCATCATTATTCTCTCTGTCTTTCTCTCTGCCCCTCTCTCTCTCTCTTTCTGTCTGTGTCTCTGCCTGTCTCTCGCTTCCTCTCTATCCTTGCTACTCGCTATATAACGTCTAGTACTTTAGAAATGAATACAAGAGAATTCTCTCCCAAGACCTCCCGGACGGAAAGCCGCAGATCACGGGCCTGCAGGAGAAGTACCAGCCACACGACGAGGTCAATCTCAACTGCACGTCCATCAATTCGCAGCCGATGGCCAACCTCGCCTTCTTTGTCAACGGGAAGCCGGTGCGTTGTTTGTTACTGTGCGTGGAGAGAGTATGAATGAACGTAAAGATAACGCAGATGAATGGTTCCATTTCCCCCTCGGCATTTTCCTTTCCTTTCCCTCTCGGTCATTCTCGAAAAAGTGGTGATTGTAATTATTATCCTTTTTTAAGCTCCTGTTTGTGCTGTCGAGAAATATCCATCTAATTTATCTTGCCCAAAACTGCACTTCCTAGACCTTGAATAAAGCACATAATGGCTTTCCATAATGATTTTTTTTTTTTATCTTTGTCCATAACTATCGATACTCATCCACAAAAATATTCTAACCCGCTGACGCGCCTCCCTCCCGATCGCACAGGCGGAGAAGTCGTGGCTGATCCACCAGAAGACCCCCGCAGAGCCGGGCCCCGGCCTGCAGACCGCCTGGCTGGGCCTGCGCTTCTCCCTGTGGCCAGGCTACTTCCGCAGGGGGGTCGTCAGCGTGACCTGCACGGCCTCCATCCTGGACGTGTACAACGACAGCAGCGAGGTCATCGTCAAGGGCGACCTGCCACACCACGCGTCCATCATGGAGGGGGGCCCTCCGACTCGGCAGGTTAGCGGCGCGCCGCGCCGAGGGACGCTTGAGCAGGCAGTCAATTAGGGAATAATCATCTACCTATGATTATATATATATATATATATATATATATATATATATATATATATATATATATATATATATATATATATATATATTATATATATATATATACCTATATATTTATTTCTATACTATTTAATCTATCTATATCTATCTATCTATCTATCTATCTTATATCTATCTATCTATATCTTATATATATATATAATATATATATATATTAATATATATATATATATATATATATATATATATATATATATATTATATATTTATATATATATATATATATATATATATATATATATATATATATATATATATATATATATATTACATAATACATAAACACACACATACACACACACACACAACACACACACACACACACACACACACAACACACACACTATATATATAATATATATTATATATATATATATAATATATATATATACAATTATAATGTACATTTATATATGTATACAACACACACACACACACACACACACACACACACACAACACACACACACACACACACACAACACACACACATACACACACACACACAACACACACACACATATATATATATATATAATATATATATATATATATAATTATATAATATTATATATATACATATATCTATATATATATCTCTATCTCTATCTCTATCTATCTATCTATCTATCTATCTATCTATCTATCTATCTATCTATCTATATATATAATATATGTCTATATCTATATATATATCTATCTATCTATCTATCTATATATATATATATATATATATATATAATATATATATATATATATATATATATATATATATATATATATATATATATATATATATATATTATATATATATATATATTATATATATATATATATATATATGATATAATATATATATATATATATACATATATATATATATATATATATATATATATATATATATATATATATATATATATATATATATATATATATATTATATATATATATATATATATATATATATATATATATATATATATATATATATATATATATAGTATATATATATATATATATATTATATATATATATATATATATATATATTATATATATATATATATATATATATATATATATATATATATATATATGTATATATATATATATATATATATATATATATATATATATATAGTATATATATATATATATATTATATATGTATATATATATATATATATATATATATATATATATATATATAGCATATATATATATATATATATATATATATATATATATATATATATATATATATGAATAATATATACATATATATATACATATATATATATATATATATATATATATATATATATATATATATATATATATGTGTGTTGTGTGTGTGTGTGTGTGTGTGTGTGTGTGTGTGTGTGTGTGTGTGTGTGTGTGTGTATGTGTGTGTGTGTGTGTGTGTGTGTGTGTGTGTGTGTATGTGTGTGTATCATATATATATGTATATATATATATATATATATATATATATATATATATATATATATATATATATATATATATATATATATACATATATATACACCCACACACGTATCTATTAATCTATCCATATATCTACATGTTTGCGTATATATATGTATATATTTATATCTAAACATCTATATCTATCTATCTATGTATCTGTGTGTGTGTATAAATAAAAATACACACACACACACACACACACAATCACACATACACGCAAAAACACACACACACACATTTATATTATCCAAGGCAGTCATTACCCTTTATTATGATATCATATATATGCCATAACATTCCCCATTCCTATAATCAAAAAAAAAAAAAAAAAGAAAAAAAGAAAAAAGAAAAGAAGGTCTTGAAAACTTCTTGTCTTGTCTTTGCAGGTTGCGCAGAAACGAGCAGAAATCTTCTCCTTCTGCTTGCTTCCCATTTACTGCTTCTTCACTAGTCGTTCGCTGGCCAAGACAGCTGCCAAGGAAATATTCAAATCATGGCGGGTATTCCGAGATTTGAAATCGTTGAAAAGTGATGGTAAAACGAGTGTGGTGGTGACGGGCGGTGACTAAACCTAGTGATGGTGACTCCAGAGAGATGGCTGTCAGTGATTGTGAGTCGTACGTCATGGTGAAAGGGTGACGACTATTGGCGGGGTAAATGATACTGGCCATAGCACAAAGTTGACTGGGCGATGACTCCTTGCCGTTGGGGATAAGATACTAGGCCTTATCTATAGCGGTGAAAGGTTGGGGTCCAAAGTGTTTGCCAAGTGTGATGGTGAGAAGAAAAAGATATACGTAGATAGCATTTGCATTATATTAAATGAAAGAAAAACGAGAGGCATTAGCGAATGCACCAGAAAGCACAGGAGAATAGTAATTTAAGTGAACATGTGTGCTTTTAAGACGGGAAATAGTGCTTACTGAAAGCGCTGTGTGTAATCAAATTGAGCAACAGCATTTCACAGTGCAACCTGAGACACAAGGATTTTTCGGAGACGCAAGGTGTCCACCGAAAGATTTCCAAAGCAGCGCGATGGTTGAACACTTCACTTAATCTCGCGAGCGTCTGTGTGTGGTTGTAGTTATGTATTCTTTGTAACAATAATAGATTAATTTTGTTATTCTTATGATATAATGAAGCGTCGCCGTCGCTAAAATGATTACTCTGTTTACGAAACCTTCAAGAAAATCTTATTAAAACGTAACTAGGTGTTGAAAGGCAAACTCTCACGTGGTGTTTGTATGTATAAACATATTTAGTCCATAAAGACTACTATATTTGTTTGTGTTTGTTGTAGCGTGTATGGGGCCTCCATTATGACGTTCTGAAGGTCTGTACTTTGGACGCTGTGTATATCATTTCTTGAAGCCAAAGTTTGTCTCTAAGGGGAAAGCAAGTAAATACATAAATATATATACTGATAGATAAGATGAATAAATGAGTGACTTAATAAACATTGAAAAGGTCAACATTCGACCCCAAGAATCTATAGCTTTCATACTTTTTTTGCACAGTCAACATACAGAACCGGTATATAAAAAATATATATATCTAAGAAAAATGTCTTAGGGTTAATGATAAAAACAGACAGATTATACCCACTTGCCAGATGTATATATGCCACACACGTGTCTCCAGCTGAATGATAAGGGCATAGGCATAACGTATTGTATTTCCCTCATCCCTCTTTCTCCCCCCCCCCCCGCCACATCAGCGATACATTTGCATAAAGCGAAAACAAATCTTCATAGCTCTGTTAGTTTTTCTCCTTTTGTGAATTAATTTCTTGTTTAGGTTTATGTTACGTGGTTGGGATTCATAAGGGAGCAAATGATGGTGATGAACAAAATTTGTGATTCTGAGTAATAGAACGGACGAAATATTGTGATGATGTAAGGGTAATGGTGAGGAAGAAGTGGTTGTGATGACAGTGAATGATAAAGTCTAGAATCGTTATTAGTAGGATTTGACTGAGTTGAATACTGATCAGATTTATAATTTAGTTTAAATATACGGTCCTTTATAGTAATAGCTACATAAAGAAATGTAGTTTTTGATTTCTATATCAATTGAGTGTTTTTAAAAGAAATTTAAACACACGCAACACACACACACACACACACACACACACACACACACACACACACACACACACACACACACACACACACACACTCTCTCTCTCTCTCACTCACACACACGCACACACACACTGGCACATGTAATACGTGCACAAATATCTGTGTGTGTATGTTTGTACGTGTATATGTATATATGTTCAAGTACGATTTTTTAAGATTTAATGTGTGTAACTTCGTCAACGTGATTGGATATACGCGCGAATGTATGATTTAATGTTCCCTTCTAAATTTTGCCAAAAAAATAAAATCAATTATAAATACAATATATAGGCAAACTATTCAACCAGTGATGTAATGGGATCATGTATAGTGAATTTCATCCGCATTATATTTCCAAATGCATAACTTGCAGGACAGGAATGAAAGACTATATGTTTATACATAAGAAGAAGCATTACGCGAATCTATTGTTTTTTTCTTTCACTCTTGTGAAAGTTGTACCTGAATAAAATGTCTTCAAAATTATACATACGAAATTTGTTATCAAATCTTAGTAATTGTCGAACATTGTCTAGAACCGATGCTATAAGGCGCAAAAAACACAGACACTTACAGGGTGTTATACACATAAACAAGGGCTAAAAACACCCATCCACATAAAGATATATTCATATATATATACTTTTAAGGCCACAATTAAATGCACACACACACACACACACACACACATACACACACACACACACACACACACACACACACACACACACACACACACACACACACGTACGTTACATATAAATAAATGAAAACATTGTTCTGAACAAACAATGAGCACAGTAGTTACATACTGCCATATCATAATTTTGTGCCTTGTGGAGTCAGTTACGCTGTGTAAATTTCAACGATACGACTTATGTCTGCTAAAACGAGATTCTTTCAGTAAGTTCAAAGAGATAGATATCTAAAATTTCTTCACAAGAATTTCATTTCTTTTCTCATTTCATTTAGTTACCCTTTCTCTCTTTTTTTTATGGAATCTTATAAACGCTCTTCTTATTTCCTCTCTCTAATTTTCCCTGTCATTCATTCCCTATCTACTTTTCTTCCTCTCTCTTCATTCTTTATATGTCTGTCTGTCTGTTCCCCCCCCTCTCTCCTTCAACCTCCTTCAATCCCCCTCTCCTTCACCCCCCCCCCCCTCTCTCTCTACTCGACACCCTTTCCGTTCAAATAAAAAGTTTAATACAAATCAGATCTTGTCAAAATCATGAACAACACAATACTTTTATTACGAATATCTCGTGTTGGTTACTGTAATGTTTTGCGTTCGGCATCAGTCCGTAGAGTGTAGTTTTTGTAAAAGAAGTTATATTTTCTCTCCTAAACATTTTCCGTTAAAAAAACAATAAACGAAGGTAAAGAGTACATTAATAAATATGAAACCGATATCAAGGAGGGTGAACAATCCTACAGCAACGAAAATAATTTTTGATAACTGTTTTATATGTTTCTTGACTCTCGAGTAAAATCTGGTCATAAAGATAAAAATGGTGTGCGCTTATTATGAACCAACTCTTAGGTGGAAGACAAACAGACTTCGGTATTTCATGTGTTTCTGTGTGCTGAAATTATACTCTGTCATTATTGTACATAATGTAAATGTATTTGTTTACGGATGATATTATGACTGTAAATAAAATGTCATACATCAATATATTTTTATTCGCCCGGAAATCGAAGATGAAACTGAATTATTTATGTATCGATCTATATGCATACAAACACATACTATATATATAGACACATACACATACACCAATTTGCCAGGTAGATCCCTTGTGCCCATAACCAGATTAGACATTTTATTATCAAATTATACTCTAACCTAATGAACATGCACTAAATTATTGTTCATCTTGTAATTGAAAATGGCGAAGCGCTGACCAGTAATTCCAGCCCGTCCATCACTTTTCATCCTATTTGGTAGCCATTTCGTCATCGTCCTTCCTCGTATATATGTTCCGATACTTTTTGGAGTATGTTGCGATTGTCATGTCTTTGCGGCACTTGTCACCAGAGTTGTTGCAATTCCAAGGATGGCTTCCGGGATTTTAAGCTTCTTACGATTTCTTACTTTTGTCTTCACTGTGTTGTCGTGAGAGAAGATTATTTCCTCAGA
>NW_020870946.1:141482-146482 GCF_003789085.1 Penaeus vannamei
GACCCTCACCCTCATTCAACCAGTATTTTTTCATTATTGCACTTGCACATAAGGTAACCGTTCCCTTCCTTTTAATCTTCATATTTTGTCTCTCTTACACTTCACTCTAATAAATAATTTCATTCTCAACTTATTCCTTAATAACACCGGAACTGTCTCCTTTGACTAATTCTATTGCTGTATCCACGGGCCAAAATTAATAAATAAACAACTCAACAACAAGGCATCCTGGTGTGTTGTTTTTGCCATTAATTTCTCAACCTTTTCTTCTCTCTGTACATGGAGTGAGATGACCTCGTCTGAATTGTCACAATACAAAACACAGGGGTTCAATAACTATGTTAACTATGTTATTTCACTTATCAAGCATGAAAATCCATAACATCAGGGTAAAACACAACTAACCAGATGGTGACGATGTCTCTGCATATCATCTCCCCCCCTTTGAGTTGTTAACATTTAAGCATTTAAACAAGAAATTCATAAGTCGTGACAGTTTACTCTGTTATGACACCAAATGTTGCTCTATTGATATGCCTTTAAAATATAAAATTACGTAAACAAATGTTTTCATCAGCATTCATATATCTTTAAAATTATAACCAACACATCTTTTGAATGTCAAATAAATAACGATCTCGACATATATTCACACATATATATGCGCGCTCGTGTATGTTAGGGCTTTACTTAATTTGATATTAATATCTTTCCTGGCAATTCGTTAGTTTATATTCTGCGAATGATTGATTTTGCTCGAGGAATAAGATCAAACACATATATATGCAAAATTATATTTCCCAAATATACAGCAAAATTGTATAAGTAATAAAATCTGTAATAATGTGATATGGTGGAGCATGCAGCGATACAGTAAGCAACACTCGGGCATGGTAGAGCAAGTAAGCATTGACATGGTAGAGCACACAATAGTATGGCAGTGCACACACTGTTAGTGTAGATCAAACACTAACATATTAGAGCACGCGCTGATATGTTGAAGCATGCGATGGCATGGTAGACTACACACTGGCATGATAGAGCAAGCACGCTCTGACATGGTAGAGAACAAATAAAAACATCACCTTAACCCTTCACATACATATGTATCTGTGTGTGTGTGTGTACGTAATGTGTTGGTAATCAAATCTTAAACCAAATAATCAGATGAAAATATTCATTACATTAGAATACCACTAATATTAAAGTTTGATTTGCTGGCCAACATTATATATATATATATATATATATATATATATATATATATATATATATATATATATATATATATATATATATATATATATATATATATATTATATATATATATATATATATATATATATATATATATATATATATATATATATATATATATATATATATATATTATATAATATATATATATATATATATGTACTTCCTGTATATATTTCAGTTTGGTAGTTAGCATGTTTTCTATTGTCTGGATCTGTTCCAATATACATTTAATTTTTTATTGAGTTCGATAAAGCTTTTAAAGAGAACGAAATCAAAGCCTATGATCATAAAACTGGATCAGAGTAAATGGTTTTGCAACATTCTGCAAGAGCAATATGCAGTACTTTCGGTACTTTCTTTTTACGAATGATTCAGCTAAAAAAAAAATGGAAACTGGTAATACAGGAATCAACTTCGGAGTCACAATGAGTGCTCTCATATTTCGATGACACTGGGCTATCTGATTCCAAGTACATAGCCTTTTCAAATAAATTGTGTAGCAGGTGTATGTAATAGGAAATGAATTAGTGTATGAATCACATGGGATAGCATGAGGACAGGATCACACTAAACATATATAAAATAATGATATACAGTTAAGCCTTAAGATTTTAGGAAACCTTCCTGGAAAAGGGGTTTAACACTGTTTGTGATCCATGGATAGGAGGCAGTGTTGCGTGTTAGCCTGTCGTGTCTGGCCTGTGCCTTCATCCAGGGTTTAACAGTCATGCCAGCCAACAGAGGGGAAATCAGTGTTTTTTTCTTGCTGTGGTACTATGATACATTGCAGTGTTGAGGGCTAGGCTTACATAGCGAATTAGCTAAACCCAGACTAAATTAGGGAGCACATCTATTAAAATCTTTAAGCAGGCTCTACTATTCCATTACCCCAGGATTGTTAGCTTGCAATACTTTACATATTTGCCAGAATAATTAGATTACAAATTCCAGGACATTATCAGTAAAAATTGTTCGTGGGGGGAGGGGTACGAATAGAGATACAAAGTACTCAACAAAATGCGTCAAACAAAATGTTATCTTCCTTAGTTAAATTTGAGGAAGACCAGCTGCACATATTAGTGCAGTTGTTGATGATCGCTTGCTAATTATACTTTGTCAATCAAATCTGCTGAGACATTTCAATAGCTACACCACCTCTCCTGGCAACGCCCTATCCTCACTGACAGCCTTGGTATGAGGCGATGCATAGACCAACTGTTGCAAGCATATGTGGCAAATAGTATTGATCCCGGAGGTTGCATTGCATTCTAAGGTGTTTTGTCCAGGTGAGCTAAGAGATCTTCAAAGGGAAGTTGAAGGAACCGTTGCTAAACCTAACAGCATCCTTCGAAAGTGGAGAAACTGTAGTCGATACAAAAGGCGGTCTTTGGAAGATTCTGTGGCTCTTTGATATAGTCGAGTACAATGAACAAGCGTCCATGTCCGTGGTCCATTGTTTACGTGCAAGATGGATGTAATTGTAGCATGGGGTATGTATCTGTTATTGCAACACTGTTCTGGTTGCAATAGTTAAAGCACAAACGAATCCTCCCATTTTTCTTTTTCTCTAAGGTTATTGGTGAAAACTAGGGTGATTTAGTGTTCAATAATGCTATCTCTCAACCATGGATTACACTCCTTACATATTGGGATGCAGGCGCAACTGGCGTGCCCTGATGGGTTTGGCATCGTTATTCCTGATGCCATGATGAAATCCGGGAACAAATCAAAGGCGTGCATCTTCATTAAAACAATGGAGTACCTTTTGATAACATCCAGCAGCTTCTGTCTTCCAATAGATCCGAGATGCTACAAATATGCTGCCGTGATTGAGATCTAACTTACAAATTTCCCTATGCTTCAAACATGTTTTCATGGGGGGGGGGGGGCAATTCATCAATGCTGCAACCAAAATGTGTATGCCATATACCTCATCACCAGCAAACAACGGAATCTGTTGGGGTGGGACCTTGCTGACATCATCCAATTACGCAAGGCACACACCTCACTGAACTATAACATGATGTCATTAACTAAGCATATGGTTACCTTATAGCCTTTTATGTGTGCAACTCCAAAGGAAACAGGACCTGAACCATACAATTAGAAACCACTGCATAAGAGTATAATAATGGTCGTTCTCAAATAGTTCACCAGATCTTGATGGACATCAAAGGCCAAGGGTAAGATGTCTGTATGTGGCCTAGGTCTAAAGGTCTGTATTTCAGCTAAGGGCCCTTAATGATAATTAGCATATAGTTTGACACCCTTAAACGATATGTAATTTCTGTGAGACATTAAACCTTAAAAGGTCTACCTCAAAGAAGACTTCCTCCAGTAATGATAACTTCTCACCAGCCACCTCCACAACACGAGTGCTTTACTCCACTGCCAACATCAAGGAGAACATTAGCCTTACCAATTAATCTAAAAGAATGTCTAGACGACCCACATTTAGCTCGAAAATCTCTCCTTGCAGGATTTAAAGGAAACCTGTTTCACGCTCTTAGAAGATCGTGATTTTCGAACCTGTTTCAATACAAAAGATTAACATTACCAAATCAAACTATAGCTGGATTACGGGAAGGCCTCTTGTCACTTCATTACTATTTTCCTGCCACACCCTGGTCTATCCTTCTCATGGGAAGTGGAGGACTGCGCTTCCGGTGGGCCGAGGAAAACTGAAAATCATATGGACAGTGTCTCGGCTGTCAGCACTTGAAATATTAAACATCCACGAGACTGTCTCGAGAACGGCTTATCCTTATCCAACACTTTTCCTTTTGAATATAGTCTTTCCCAACTTTGCTTTGCTGAAGTTGTTTGTAGCTCATCACGATGCCCCAGCACCTTTGTGCTGCGGCAATCAGTTTAAATAGAGGAAAGTGTTCCTGCAACGCAAGTGTCTCTCAGGCCAATACGTCATAGCTTGTAAAATGACTTACCGTATCATTGCACTCCTTGGATAATCTCCCACCCCTTGGTAGACTTGAGTATCTATATTCATCTATAGTCACAAGATATCGGTTGGAGTTTGCCCCGTTTGCTTGAAGTCGAATAAATACTTGAAAAAGTCGATGAGCACATTCCCCTTAATTTCTCCCTTAATATGAGATCACAATCACTCCATGTTGATAGGTCATCAAAGACCGGAGAGTTAATGACTGAATCTGCCGACCCACGGTAAGACCTTTCATATGCAAGATCTATTCTGCTGAAAACTCTAATTACTTTAGTTACTGTTAACACATTCTAAGAACTTTATTTATTATGCATAATGTGCTTGCATTATTATGATTTGTTTACTGAATCTTAACGCTATACTTCTTCATACTTAAGGCCCATATGTGTGTCAGACTGGGCCTCAGGTGGAACTTGAAAACTAACACTTGCACTTGCAGAAGAAGACCTGGCACTGAGAGATGCCCAATATCTGGAGAGAGGGCGTTGGAAGAGCCTGGGCCAGTTCATCTAAATTGTATGTATTTCGTTTCACCATCATGGAAATACATCCAATACAATAACTCGGAAGATATTCAAACTCACTGTGAATCTAACCGTTAAACCAAGGAAAACATAAAAACATCAGCTTAAGTTAGATACTGACCAATCCTAGGCAATCATCAAGATCGGCTAAGGCTGATTATATTCCCTTCCAGGTAATCATTCCTATCAGCTAATATTCATTGTTAGTTTTCACGTGAATAATGATAATAATGATGTTATGGAATACGTCTGAA
>NW_020870946.1:158982-161482 GCF_003789085.1 Penaeus vannamei
TAGTTCCTGAATTCATTGCCTTGGTCACTCAGAATCAGTTCTGGAGGCCCCCACTGACCAATAACTTTACTCCAAATGGCACTTGTAACTTCTGCTTCCTTTCTTCTCAAGGGAGTCACAAGCGTATAGGCCTAAGGAAATCGACACAAGTCAAAATGTGAGCAAAAGCGCACAAGGATTGGACACCAGACGAGTGGCAAAAGGCTAATCTCAATTAACTCTTCCTTTTGACTGTTTCTATGTGATTCAAACAGTTTTTATTAAAATACATTCGCATACATGAAAACAATATATGTTAGTTGCAAAATATTACATCTAATGTGATTCAAAAGCGACATCAGAAGAAAGGTCATGTTGGAGGTGGAGTTCAAGGGGGTTTCATATCAATGTTCCAATTATCTCGTGACTTCTATTGTCATTTGTATATATATATATATATATATATATATATATATATATATATATTATATGATATATCTGTGTGTGTGTGTGTGTGTGTGTGTGTGTGTGTGTGTGTGTGTGTGTGTGTGTGTGCATACACACACACACATACACAGCTACATATATATAGTTTGTATATTCATACCAATAATACTATACTGTACATTATATATATATATATATATATATGCATATCTCTGCATATGTACGTATTCTTGACTCTACATACATGTATGTATTATAGTTTTATTATACTGTAGACATCTGAGTGGCTTTCATGAAACCGCATAAAAACTTTTCATTTTCTGCGACGATTTTCCTGACTTTTAGAACGTTGGCCAACATGCAAGCTGCACGGAATCGAATCCTGCAAACCGTAGGACACGTCACACAGCCTGTCAATTTGCAAGGGCATTGATTAACCTCATAGACACGCCTATGACGAATCAGGTGCCTGGGATAACGAGTATCATACGCTTATTAACTGCGCAAATCATTTCCATTTGTACAAAGGTGATTTCTCATTACGCTTTTAGGATAAAAAAGAGAGAAGGAAAAAAGGATGAAAAAACGAGAGAGAAAAATGTAGAGAAAAAAGTCTAAAATGAAACAGCCAGCAGTAATATTGAAGGCTATCACTTGATTGGACGGAACTTGTCGCAGGCCGCTGATTAAAAGGTTAAACCTGCGCTGTCGCTGTTGAGCGCTCCAGAAGGATGATTATTTTAGCTCACGTCTGTTGATAGATCCCGATAGATATGTGTATATACAATCATGTGGGTAAACAATAGGTGTCATGTAATGTGTGCGCGTGTTTGTTTGTGTTGTGTGTGTTTGTGTTTATGCGTTTTCGTTTGTTTGTCTATGTGTGTGTGTGTGTGTGTGTGTGTGTGTGTGTGTGTGTGTTGTGTGTGTGTGTGTGTGTGTGTGTGTGTGTGTGTGTGTGTGTGTGTGTGTGTGTGTGTGTGTGTGTGTGTGTGTGTGTGTGTGTGTGTGTGTGTGTGTGTGTGAGTGTGTATGTGAGTGTGAGTGTGAGTGTGTGTGAGTATGTGTGTGTGTGTGTGTGTGTGTGTGTGTGTGTGTATGTGTGTGTGTGTGTGTGTGTGTGTGTGTGTGTTTGTTTGTGCGTCTATGATTATGTGTGCATGTTTATATATATATATATATATATATATATATATATATATATATATATATATATATATATATATATATATATATATATATATATATATATATATATATATATATATATGTATAGATTCAATATATATCTACATCTATATCTATATGTACGTATATGTGTGGATATACATCTATAACAAATAATGTGTTTATAAACGTACAAGAATGTTTGATTTGAGCGTCCTAGACTCTCCGTCATGATTTGGCAATGGCTTAATGCGAATTTTAGAGGCGACGATCATCTGCATAATTTTTGCATAATGCCTTAATCACATAGGTGAGCGGAAGACGTTGGGGGAAAATCTGGAAGGTAATCGGTTCTTGGTGAGGTTGGATTTATACAAGACGATGGTTTTGGGTCGTTTCTCGAAATTGCAGTTTATTTTTTTCCCTGTTTCGGAGAGAGAGGGAGATGGTGGAAGACGGGGAAGAGGAGAGCAAAAGAAGGAGGAAGAGGAGGTTGATAATTGATAATAATGGTTCTGCTAATAATAATGATATACTTTATAATACTAATAATGGTAATAATAATAATGATGTTATGATAAGGATGATGATGATAATAGTAATCTTGATAATAACTAGAAGCACTAAGAGAGCGCATACCTCCGCCAAGGCATTAGGGTCACTGATGCACACACATACGCACACAAAAAAAATACACTGCAGAAAATACATTAAAAATTCCCGAAGCGGATCACCACCAAATTTTAACGGCATCTAAGTTGCGCAAAGACACAACTCTGGTAGAAAGTTCATAACACTCTTAACTTTTTGAGTTATGTAGTGTTGGTTCATTTATTTAGTAGCGTTCTACCAACCTGATATTAAGATGTTTAAATTCAGCGAGAGGCCTTTGATACTCAATAATACT
>NW_020870946.1:166482-168982 GCF_003789085.1 Penaeus vannamei
AGTCCAGGCAAAACATCATGGGGGGTCATTGGACTGACGAAGAGTTCAGAAGTGTATTCAGAGGGTATCCACAACTAATCTATGATCAGTACCATAGACCTTGGCACTCATATATACCCTTCAGTTTTGGAGTATCCTCCATTGAGTGCTAACAAGGATATGTTCGATCTCCTTGGCTGCAATATCTACATCACTGTACCACGTCCATTGGTGTGGGTCAGAGCCCTGGTACCAAGACCTACAACTCAATTTCTGGAACCTTGTCATGTCATGAAAAGAGAAGATATCCTCACTGCCGGCACTAGCTCTCGAACTACGAGGACCGAAAAACGTTCGCAGCTAAATACCATATCGAAGTTACCTAGAACAATGCGAATATCACACCGAGATGCGAGTTTGGCATAAAACATCTCTTTCATGTTAAGTTTACAAGCATCAGTAGGAGAATACACAGTAATAAGAGATATGAAGCCAAACGAAAGATTCAGTCTCAATGCCATTATACACTCAATCGACCGGGTTGCCTCTACTATGGAGGGCTAAAGTTTTCTGGAGATGGCTATTGATATTAATACTGAATAGCTTATTTTGCCAAATATAATTATACATAGTACATGAGTTTGAGTTGTACAAAAGTTGGCTAACCCTTATGAGGGTTTCCACCCTCATTAAGGCAGCTTAATGTATATCTAATTGGCAATGGCTACAAAAGACGCAGAAACAAACTGAACAAAAATTGTTCCATGGTGATGCAAAATTCAAATTTGCAACAAAATAATATAATACCAACGAATTTTCTGTGAATTTTGTTCCTTTCCTTGATAAAAGCTCTAATTTCATTCGTTATATATGGCTTCTCTGGGAGATTTCTGTTATATACTTTTTCCTTAATGGGAAAATATTTGTTTAAACAGGCTCTGAAAATTGTATTGGAATTGTACAGTATCACATTGGAGTCTGTACTGCCAGCAACCAAGTCCCATGAAATATCACACATAGCTTTTTAAAACTGGGATAGTTTCTCTTCTGTTACTACCCGAAAGGATATTTTATAATTATATGCAACTAGTGGCTGCAATCGGATTTTAAAGGAAGCCATGAGTGGAAAATGATTGGAAGTTTGTGTATAGATTATGGAGCTGTCACTTACTAATGATGTATTATTGCTTCTGAGATGGTCAATGATCGTAGCTGATGTTGATGTAGCTCTAGTGGGTTTAGTTATTAGATTGTGGAAATCTTTGGTTTGGAAAGCAGGAAAGAGTTTTTGTATGTGGCTACAGGAATTAGCCTCTAACAACTCTAAATTGAAATCTTTATTGAAATCCCCAGTATAATAATACACATTTTTCTTTCTCTACTAATTTTATCCAGAATGTTTTTCTAAATGGTCAAGGAAAGTTCAACACTAGATCTTGGCCATCTATACACAACACCAACTGATACAGATTTTGATTCATACGTAAATTCAAAATTAAAAAAGGATTCCAAAAATGTTGCTGTAAAGGATAACTCTTGTTTAATTGATACTCTAAATGCATCTTTAACATAAATAGCAAGGCCACTACTATGCCGAAATGCCTTGAATATGCCTACGTATGCTATTGTATTCTAGTACGGTTAAATGGAGGGGAAAGCTATTTATGTTATAATAACGGAATATTTACTTGTTCATGGGAAGGCGGCCTGTAGAGTCTAGGAAGGGCTTAAAGGTAGACATATTCACATTTAGGTAGACAAGTATAAAAGGGTTTTGTAGGATCAATATAGTCAAGTTCTAGGATTATAGAATTTAGTGAATATATTGAAAAAGCATTGTGTTGAATAATTTCATGATTCCATAAATCATTGAAGACAGAATCGTCAGTCACGGAAAGGAAGGTCAGTATTTATATCAGTATTCATTAGGATATAAGGAGCGATTTGTTACAAAGCGCGTCTACAGTACTTTACCGATGTTACAATTATGGCAATTGGTAAAAGTTAGAGTTTTTGCTATGGGTGCTGCGGTTGCACTGGGAGGGCGTCGTAAGCACCATCACTGCTGCATGCCTCAGAGTACTGTTGACTATTTCCAGTCAGGAACTGCTGCAGCAGTATCCGTTGCATGGTTACATGGCACTCTTGGTGGCATTCCAGGAAACCAGAAAGGTGACGGAGGCGGCGACGTATCTCGTGACGTAGCAGGCTGCTAGGGTGATGCATTTAGCTGAAGCCTGGAGTCAGGGCCAGTAGGTCGATGATTGCATCTGACACCATGTGAAGGTTCTTTGATAAGTACTGTTCGGTAGTTCAAATATACGTGTTTGTGTGGGCATTGTGGTCGGCATCCATCTGTTCCTGCCTGGCCTTAAGCGTCCCAGTACACAGGTCATCATCATCATTGACGAACGCCTGTGTGCCCTTGAGCTTGAAGCAGATGGGGAAGGTGACATTACGATCCTAGTAGTTGCAGAAGTGTGTCACTACGTCACGGGACTTCTATTGGTTGTTCGTTACT
>NW_020870946.1:191482-194888 GCF_003789085.1 Penaeus vannamei
TTTATTATGCTGTCTTGCACTGCATTGGCTGAGCATTGTATATATACATATACATTCATATATGCAAACGTATATAATTAATATATATATATATATATATATATAAATATATAAATATATATATATATATATATATATATATAATATATATATATATATATATATATATATATATATATATGTATATAATGTGTGTGTGTGTGTGTGTGTGTGTGTGTGTTGTGTGTGTGTGTGTGTGTGTGTGTATGTGTGTATAATGTATATGATAATGTATCACAATATATATTATATATATATATATATTATATAATATAGTATATAATATGTATTATATACTATGCATCTTTATTAATATATATATATATATATATGATATATTATATATATATATATATACTGTATATATATATATATGATTATATATATATATATAATATATAATATAATATAATATATAGATATATATAATATATATATGCATCTATAAAATATAATACATACATATATATATACATATGAAATATATACATACATAATATACATATACGTGTTTGGCGTGTGTGTGTGTGTACATATATATTTGCATAATATATAATATATGATATATATAGGTATATATAATATAGCATATATAATATAATATATGTATATAGTATATTATGTATATTATATATATATATATATATATATATATTATATATAAATAATATATATATATATATATATATATATATATAATATATATATATATATATATATATATATATATATATATAATAGATATATACCTATATACGATATAATATATAGGTTTATATGTTTATATATATTTCAAAACACACACACATATTTATATATGTATGTATAATACACTCATACACACATACACGCACACACATCCACCAAACCGCGGCATTGTTCCTATTCTTTGCTATCCCGCATATTTTCTTCTCTCCTTAAGATGTTTCCAGCCCTTCTTACATTTTTTTTCTTAGACCAATGATTTATTTGCTAACTTCTTTGTTCTTCTGTGCTCCATTTTATCGTTTGATGTTTTGCTTTGGTTCCTTTATCTCCTTTAGTGCATCTTTAATGTCTTCTCTCCTCCACCATTTTGCTCTGGTTATGCGTGTTTTTTTTTAGATATTTCTCGTGCTGGTTCACTTCCCTCCACTCAGGTCTCTGCTTATTTTCCATCAGTCTTGAGTTCCCTCTTTATTTACGTTCATGAGCTCTTGCCTCTTTGCTTCACCTTTCAGTGCTGCTCATGGAATCCTCTTCTCCTTTCTTCTCTTCCTTTTCTTGGTCTTCTCAGCCTCACATCCGTCACTAGCAACGGGTGAGGGTGTGGCGCTACATGATCCAGTATCACTTGGCAATTTCATATTTCTGTCAGATTTTCTCCTCGATGCATAATGTCGTCTTCCTCTATTCTTATGTATGAGGAGTTCTCCCTTACAGAATATTGCCAGCTTAAACGATATTACTGTCTAGTATTCATTAACCATGACCTCCATGTATCCTCTCAATTCTCTCATTCTCTATTCCTGCATGACCATTCAGATCCACACTCAGCACTAGTCATTCCTCTACCGCAGTTCTCTTCATTTCAGTTTCTAGCTTTCTTCAGAACTCTTTCATGACTGCGTCTGCTACTCTCGACTGTGGTTGCATAATGCACTTCCAACATTTATTGCACATTTCTCAAATAAGAGTCCTACCGTCATTAGCCTATCTCCTCTCTTCACCTCTTCATTTTCTGCGATACCACTATTCCAACTGTTTTTCCATCTATCACACAGATTGTATTTTTTCCCCTAATTCCTTTGCCTTGTTGCGTCTACGTCTGGTCTCTTGCACACACAAATATACTCATATTCCCCATCTTCATCTCCAACACCCTCTTTCCTCGAGCTCTTCAAGCCAACATGCCAGCGCTCGCAAGGCAAAGGGGCTAGCGCCTTCAGCCGCCATCGCTCTTGTCGAAGCCTCCTCGTCGCAGGCGAAGGTCAGGCAGGACCTGTGCGTCGCTTACAACGGGGGCCTCGTGTCACGCTTCTCCTGGTTTTGACCTTTTTTGACCACCGCGTTTGTTTATTTACTGCTGACTGCATATATATATATATATATATATATATATATATATACATATATATATATATATATATATATATATATATATATATATTATATAATATATATTATATATGTGTGTGTGTTGTGTGTGTGTGTGTGTGTGTGTGTGTGTGTGTGTGTGTGTGTGTGTGTGTGTGTGTGTGTGTGTGTGTAGTGTGTGTGTGTGTATGTAAGTATATAAATTGTGTGTGTGTACGTATATATATATATATTATATATATATATATATATATATATATATATATAATATATAATATATATATATACTGTATATATATATATATATATATATATATATATATATATATTATATATATATATATATATATATATATATATATATATATATAATATATATATATATATGTGCCCCACCACACACACAAGCAGATTTGAAATCCTTCCATGATGCAAATGATTTTGTAACTACTTCTCCGAGATTTATGAGAAAGTCGGGCCTGTCGTCATGGGAAATCTCACGCTCTGTCTCTCTTTGAATATTCAGTGTTTTGCCAGGTGAGCCTCGCTGGTGTTACAGATAATGCTTTTTTCTGTTATGAAGAATTCCCTTTTACATTATTCAGTTTTCCTTAAAATCATTTTTGATTTTGAAAAGGTAAATATTAAAAGTGATGAGAATTTCCATTTATATCCAACTAAATATATGATTTAGTATCAAAATAATACCCATCTGCAAATCAGATCATTTGATAATTCCCGCCGACGAACGAATTTAATAAGCTAGTAAGTATCGTCTGCGACCGCCTTTGGAAAGCGTCCGACCTTTATGACCCAACGATTTTATTTGTAACCTCAGATTTTTTTCAGAACAAAAATTAGAGCGACAGGGGGAAAAATAGAAAGAAAAAATAGTCTGGGCGAAGATATAGGGCTTATGGAATAAAAATAATAACAGGATTATTCAAGTTTTCAGATTTTCATGTCACGTTTATGTAATGAATCCCCGTCCCTTGATCTATTACTACAATTCCGAAAAAATAACATTGTTTTTGACTGAATTTACGTGCGTTGCATTTACTACTATTATTGTGTTTTTTGTTTTTTTTATGATGTCTGTCCAAAGTTTGATAAGCCAGTAACATTTAAAAAACAAACCCGGAGCCAAAAAACAAAACCCCGTAAAACAACAAAAGTCTGCTGCGTCGGCTCGCTTTCCTCTGGCAGTTTGCTATCTTCTTTGGCATGCAAACTTTCAGCTTTGCAAAGTAAACATCGATCTGCTCTACTGTCTACATACTCTATAAACTAC
>NW_020870946.1:203864-206364 GCF_003789085.1 Penaeus vannamei
CTTCTCTCTCTTCCTCTCTCTCTCTCTCTTCTCTCTCTCTCTCTCGCTCTCCTCTCTCTCTTCTCTCTCTCTCTCTCTGTCTCTTCTCTTCTCTCTCTCTCTCCTCCTCATCCCCCCTGTCTCCTGCTCTTTTCTCTCTCTTTCTCTTCTCACCCTTTTTTCTTTCCTCGTCTCACCTTCCCTTCTTTTTTCACATCTCTCTTTCTCTTTCACCCTTTCTCTCCTCTTCTCTCTCTCTCGTCTCTCTCTCTCTCTCTCTCTCTCTCTCTCATCTCTCTCTCTCTCTCTCTTCTCTCTCTCTTCTTCCCCCCCCCCGCTCTTTTTTTTTTTTCGCTTTCTCTTTCACCCTCTCCTCTCTTTCTCTTTGCTCTCTCTCTCTCTCTCTCTGCTAACTCCTCTCTCTCTCTCTCTCTCTCTCTGCTCTCTCTCTCTCTCTCTCTCTCTCTCTCTCTCTCTCTCTCTCTCTCTCTCTCTCTCTCTCTCTCCTCTCTCTCTCTCTCTCTCTCTCTCTCTCTCTCTCTTCTCTCTCTCTCTCTCTCTCTCTCTCTCTCTCTCTCTCTCTCTCTCTCTCTCCCTCTCTCTCTCTCTCCTCTCTCTCTCTCTCTCTCTCTCTCTCTCTCTCTCTCTCTCTCTCTCTCTCTCTCTCTCTCTCTCTCTCTCTCTCTCTCTCTCTCTCTCTCTCTCTCTCTCCCCTCTTTTTCACTTTCTCTCTCTCTTTCACCCTTTCCCTCTCTTTCTTTCACCATCTCTCTTTCTCTCTTTCACCCTTTCTCTCTCTCTCTCTCTCTCTCTCTCTCTCTCTCTCTCTCTCTCTCTCTCTCTCTCTCTCTCTCTCTCTCTCTCTCTCTCTCTCTCTCTCTCTCTCTCTCTCTCTCTATCTCTCTCTCCCCTTCTCTATCTCTCTCCCCTTCTCTATCTCTCTTCCCCTTCTCTATCTCTCTCTCTCCCTTCTCTCTCTCTCTCTCTCTCTCTCTCTCTCTCTCTCTCTCTCTCTCTCTCTCTCTCTCTCTCTCTCTCTCTCTCTCTCTCTCTCTCTCTCTCTCTCTCTCTCTCTCTCTCTCTCTCTCTCTCTCTCCCTCCCCCCCCCTCCCTCCCTTCCCCTCTCCCTCTCTCTCTCTCTCTCTCTCTCTCTCTCTCTCTCTCTCTCTCTCTCTCTCTCTCTCTCTCTCCTCTCCTCCTCCTCCTCCTCCTCCTCCTCCTCCTCCTCCTCCTCCTCCTCCCCCTCCCTCCCTCCCCTCCCTCTCTCCCTCTGCACTTACAAGTGTCGCCTGACCTCGAAGCTAGATCAGGTGGGATCAGACGGGGCGGGGCGGAAACGACCCTCTCACTCGGTTCATGTTCCGGAAAATGCCCCAATAAAGTGATTTACAGCAGGGATTACTCTACTCCTGACGCCAATATCCGAGCCTTAATTGTTGGCATTAAAATCGTTAATTAAGTTTTTAATCGTTATTATGCCCTTTGTCTGAGTTTTCACCCTCCCTTCTCCCCCACACACCTTCCATTTTGTGTCCTGATTGTTTTTGTTGTGTTTATGCTTATTGCTTTCTTTTCGTTTTTCCGGGAGGTGGGGGTCTCGGTCGGAGTATGCTTGCTCGTTTTTATTTTTGTCTATACAGACAAACAACAAACTTGAACATGCGATTGCATGTTTGGTTATTTGTATCTCTCTCTCGTCAGTTCTTTTTCTAGTTGTTTTGATTCTTTAGAAAATCCATAAGTTTTATTTGCTTCATTCATGTATTAATTCTGTATATTTTTGCGGTTATTTTCTAGGTAAAATGTGATTGATAGGGATGTACTTATGACAATACCTCTGCTTTCTGCGTGTAATGTTAAAACAAGCCAAGGGATGTACGCATCAAGTATTCAACAAGTGAGCTCAAAATTCTCCTCATCCCCTTGCCAATGGTAGTAAGTGAAAACGTTAGTGCAGTTCCCGTAGATTTCTTGCCACATTCTGCGGGTGAAGATCGCGCTCGGTCTCATCACAGCTTCTTCCTTCGCCCTGTGAGTTAGAACGAACGCCTCTTGGGAGTTTTACCCGCCCACAAGGGCGTAACTATGATGGGGTTTGAAGGCTTTATTATTAACTGGCCAGCTAGACTCATGAGTCTTAAACTAGGATGAGTATAGAGCCTCCATGGATCAGTCGCAGTTGCCAGTAATTTTGTCCTGGAACTTCATATCGTTTCCTTATTTTTTTCCTCAAAGTGGATTGCTTTGGTGATGGATACTGGAGGTGGCTTGTCATGTGTGGAAATATGCGATTAAAGAAAATGTGTCAGTTCACAGAGCGCTATGATGTTCAGTAGTTTATCGGTCTTCTTTCGGATTCATTGCCCCACATTCTTCAACATGTTTCTTTGCATAATCCGGTCACGCACGCGCACAAACACACTGCCAGACATACCTGTTGCTACATTCCATTCAGGTCATACTTTATAGGGTATTAAACCACTTCATTTCTCCCTCCCACCTCCTCACGATCTCCATATGA
>NW_020870946.1:263864-268864 GCF_003789085.1 Penaeus vannamei
TGCTCAGAAAAATGGAGACGACCTCTAATCAGGAATCGTCAGTTATTATCAGTTACGGCCCGGTTCTGCGATGTCGCCGAGTCACGAGACGCCTTTAGCGGGTCACGGGGTTTCGGGTGAGCGGCGGCTGTCTTTACATTCACGTCTCTTCTTTATGTCTCCTTGTTATTCTTTTTTCTTTTATTATTTTTCTTCTATTTTTGCTACAGGGATTTGTATGGCTATCTTTTACTTAACAACGGCTTTGGGAGGGATGGTATAGGAAGAGACTATATAGACAAAGAATAGGAAGAATGTAAGAAAAAAATTGATTGAATATGAGAGATGTAGACAGACAGGTAGACACACTGACACACACACATAAAGAGATAAGAAAGGGAGAGGAAAACGCAATGGAGAGAACCTGACGCTACTGGAACTGCTTGATGGCAGCGAGACTAGCTGTCTCATGGCAGTGCTTTCCTTTCTGTTTTTCTTTGCTTATGCCTTTATTCGTTCTTCTTTCTTCTTGTTTTTCGGTCGAATCTTCGTACCGGTTCGGCCGTACGAGTTTAGAAAGAGTACAGTTACAAGAAGAAAATAGAGGCAGAGGAAGAATAAGAACAAAGTAATAATGATAAACAAAGCAATTTGGCTTGAAAGCAGAATGACCTTGACTTCAGTTATTATGTTTTCTTCATGTCCCTCTTGCGAATAAATCATAACAGGTGAGGGTTATGACTCGCGTAGAACGCGCGATTTTAAAATCCTACCCTTCGTGTTCTGTTGCTCTTGTCTTTCGCATTGTTTGTTCTCGCTTTTCCTTTGTCCACGTGTTTTCTCGCTCTCTGTCACTCTCACTCATATCACGTCAGTCTT
Source organism: Penaeus vannamei (assembly GCF_003789085.1). Lineage (NCBI taxonomy): Eukaryota > Metazoa > Arthropoda > Malacostraca > Decapoda > Penaeidae > Penaeus > Penaeus vannamei. The sequence goes on from NW_020870946.1 coordinate 264,723, forward strand.
TGCTCTTGCATATATCATCCATATCATATTGTATTTTGCTTCGTTGTGATATCCTTTTTTCCTCTTTCGCGTGTTTTTCGCCTTTCTCTTCTCCCTTTCTCACAATTTTCTTTTTGTTCCCTCATCTCGTGTTCCTTTCCATCTATTTCGTGTTTGCTCTGCCTTCTCTCTTTTTCTGTTCTTGGTTTTCCCTTTTCTCTATGGATTTTACCTTATATTTATTGTTTTTTCTTATATATCTTTCGTCTTCCTTTTTCCAAAAAATCGCACGCGAAGGAGCTCTCGTCAAAGGGATTTGTTAGCAGCCTTGCCCTGCCTTTCGCGATCTCATTACTATGCTGAATCTAGGCGTGTTTTACAACTTTGTTGTTCTTTTTTCTAGTTTTTCTTTTTTTATTATGATTTTGGATTAAATCTGAATTGTTTTCCTTGTCTCTCTCTGAATACCTTCCTTTTCTTCCTCCTTTTACAATTTCAGCCCATCTCCAACGTCATCCCTTCATCTCCTCCTCTTCCTCTTTGTCTTACTCCTTCTCTTCCTCTTCCTCCCCCTCCACCTCCTCTTCCTGTTACTGCTCCTGCTCTTCTTCCTCCTTTTAATTCCTTACTCTCTCTCTTCCTTCTCCTCTTTCCGCTCCCCTCCTCTTCCTTTTTCTCCCTCTCGCCTCCTCCACCCCATCCCTCTTTCTACATTACCCCACCCTCCTCCATCCTCTTCCTCCTCCTCTTCCTCCCTCTCGTCCTATTTATGCTTCACCTCCCCCTCCTTCCACCTTCCCAATCTTATTCCTTTTCTGGCTCTTCCTTCTCCTCCCCTCCCTCATACCCTTCCCCCATTCCTCTCCATAAGGGATAAGCTCTCCCGGGTAGCGTTATCCCGCGACTCATTTCCCTCGGACTGCGCACCCTGTTCGCGCCTGTTTATGGTGGGCGTGTTACTCCGTTGTGGCGTCCGCGACGGCCTTTACGGCGTTCAGCAGGGTTGGTAAAGGGAAGAGAGGGCTTGGAGGGGGATGGGTCGCGAGGAGAGGGCTTGGAGGAGGATGGGTCGCGAGGAGAGGGCTTGGAGGGGGATGGGTTCCCGAAGAGAGGGCTTGGAGGGAGGGGTCGCGAAGAGAGGGCTTGGTAGGGAGGGGGTCGCGAAGAGAGGGCTTGGAGGGGGATGGGTCGCGAGGAGAGGGCTTGGAGGGGGATGGGTTCCCGAAGAGAGGGCTTGGAGGGAGGGGGTCGCGAAGAGAGGGCTTGGAGGGAGGGTCGCGAGGAGAGGGCTTGGAGGGGGATGGGTCGCGAGGAGAGGGCTTGGAGGGGATGGGTTCCGAAGAGAGGGGCTTGAGGAGGATGGGTCGCGAGGAGAGGGCTTGGAGGGGGATGGGTTCCCGAAGAGAGGGCTTGGAGGGAGGGGTCGCGAAGAGAGGGCTTGGAGGGAGGGGGTCGCGAAGAGAGGGCTTGGAGGGGGATGGGTCGCGAGGAGAGGGCTTGGAGGGGGATGGGTCGCGAGAGAGGGCTGGAGGGGGATGGGTTCCCGAAAGAGGGCTTGGAGGGAGGGGGTCGCGAAAGAGAGGGCTTGGAGGGGATGGGTCGCGAGGAGAGGCTTGGAGGGGGATGGGTTCCCGAAGAGAGGGCTTGGAGGGAGGGGGTCGCGAAGAGAGGGCTTGGAGGGAGATGGGTCGCGAGGAGAGGGCTTGGAGGGGGATGGGTTCCCGAAGAGAGGGCTTGGAGGGAGGGGTCGCGAAGAGAGGGCTTGGAGGGGGATGGGTCGCGAGGAGAGGGCTTGAGGGGGATGGGTTCCCGAAGAGAGGGCTTTGGAGGAGGGGGTCGCGAAGAGAGGGCTTGGAGGGGGATGGGTCGCGAGGAGAGGGCTTGGAGGGGGATGGGTTCCCGAAGAGAGGGCTTGAGGGAGGGGGTCGCGAAGAGAGGGCTTGGAGGGAGATGGGTCGCGAGGAGAGGGCTTGGAGGGGGATGGGTCGCGAGGAGAGGGCTTGGAGGGATGGGGTCGCGAGGAGAGGGCTTGGAGGGGGATGGGTCCCGAAGAGAGGGCTTGGAGGGAGGGGGTCGCGAAGAGAGGGCTTGGAGGGATGGGTTCGCGAGGAGAGGGCTTGGAGGGGGATGGGTTCCCGAAGAGAGGGCTTGGAGGGAGGGGGTCGCGAAGAGAGGGCTTGGAGGGGGATGGTCGCGAGGAGAGGGCTTGGAGGGGATGGGTCGCGAGGAGAGGGCTTGGAGGGGGATGGGTTCCCGAAGAGAGGGCTTGGAGGGAGGGGGTCGCGAAGAGAGGGCTTGGAGGGGATGGGTCGCGAGGAGAGGGCTTGGAGGGGGATGGTTCCCGAAGAGAGGGCTTGGAGGGAGGGGTCGCGAAAGAGAGGGCTTGGAGGGAGATGGGGTCGCGAGGAGAGGGCTTGGAGGGGATGGGTCGCGAGGAGAGGGCTTGGAGGGGGATGGGTTCCCGAAGAGAGGGCTTGGAGGGAGGGGGTCGCGAAGAGAGGGCTTGGAGGGAGGGGGTCGCGAAGAGAGGGCTTTGGAGGGAGGGGGTCGCGAGAGAGGGCTTGGGTCGCGAAGAGAGGGCTTGGAGGGAGGGGGTCGCGAAGAGAGGGCTTGGAGGGGGATGGGTTCGCGAGGGAGGCCTTGGAGTGGGATGGGTCGCGAGGAGAGGGCTTGGAGGGGGATGGGTCGCGAGGAGAGGGCTTGGAGGGGGATGGGTTTTGGAGGGGGAGGGCTTGGAGGGAGGGGGTCGCGAAGAGAGGCTGGAGGGGGATGGGTCGCGAGAGAAGGCTTGAGGGGGGGGATGGGTCGCGAGGAGAGGGCTTGGAGGGGGATGGGTTCCCGAAGAGAGGGCTTGGAGGGAGGGGGTCGCGAAGAGAGGGCTTGGAGGGGATGGGTCGCGAGGAGAGGCTTGGAGGGGGATGGGTCGCGAGGAGAGGGCTTGGAGGGGGATGGGTTCCCGAAGAGAGGGCTTGGAGGGAGGGGTCGCGAAGAGAGGGCTTGGAGGGGATGGGTCGCGAGGAGAGGGCTTGGAGGGGGATGGGTTCCCGAAGAGAGGGCTTGGAGGGAGGGGGTCGCGAGAGAGGGCTTGGAGGGATGGGTCGCGAGGAGAGGGCTTGGAGGGGATGGGTCGCGAGGAGAGGGCTTGGAGGGGTTCCGAAGAGAGGGCTTGGGGTCGCGAAGAGAGGCTTGGAGGGAGGGGGTCGCGAAGAGAGGGCTTGGAGGGAGGGGGTCGCGAAGAGAGGGCTTGGGAGGGGGGTCGCGAAGAGAGGCTTGGAGGGAGGGGGTCGCGAAGAGAGGGCTTGGAGGGGGATGGGTCGCGAGGAGAGGGCTTGGAGGGGATGGGTCGCGAGGAGAGGGCTGGAGGGATGGGTCGCGAGGAGGGGCTTGGAGGGGGATGGGTTCCCGAAGAGAGGGCTTGGAGGGGGGGGTCGCGAAGAGAGGGCTTGGAGGGATGGGTCGCGAGGAGAAGGCTTGGAGGGGGATGGGTCGCGAGGAGAGGGCTTGGAGGGGGATGGGTTCCGAGAGAGGGCTTGGAGGAGGGGGTCGCGAAGAGAGGGCTTGAGGGGGATGGGTCGCGAGGAGAGGGTTGGAGGGGATGGGCGAGAGAGGGCTTGGGGAGGGAGGGGGTCGCGAAGAGAGGGCTTGGAGGGGGAATGGGTCGGAGAGGGCTTTGAAGAGGGCTTGGAGGGGATGGGTTCCCGAAGAGAGGGCTTGGAGGGAGGGGGTCGCGAAGAGAGGGCTTGGAGGGGGATGGGTGAGAGGGCTTGGGATGGGTTCCCGAAGAGAGGGCTTGGAGGGAGGGGTCGCGAAGAGAGGGCTTGGAGGGGGATGGGTTCCCGAAGAAGGCTTGGAGGGGGGGTCGCGAGGAGAGGGCTTGGAGGGGATGGGTTCCCGAAGAGAGGCTTGGAGGAAGAAGAGAGGGCTTGGAGGGATGGGTCGCGAGGAGAGGGCTTGGAGGGGATGGGTTCCCGAAGAGAGGGCTTGGAGGGAGGGGGTCGCGAAGAGAGGGCTTGGAGGGGGATGGGTCGCGAGGAGAGGGCTTGGAGGGGGGTCGCGAGAGAGGGCTTGGAGGGGGTGGGCGAAGAGAGGGCTTGGAGGAGGGGTCGCTTGGAGGGGGATGGGTCGCGAGGAGAGGGCTTGGAGGGGGATGGGTTCCCGAAGAG
>NW_020870946.1:283864-298864 GCF_003789085.1 Penaeus vannamei
CCCTCCCACTCTCTCTCTCTCTCTCTCTCTCTCCTACTCCTCTCTCATCTCTCTCTCTCTTCTCTTCTCCTGCTCTTCCTCTCTCTTCTCTCTCTCTCTCTCTTCCTTCTCCTCTTTTCTCTCTCTCTCTCTCTCTTTCTCTCCTTAATCTTTCTCTTTCTCTTCTCTTTCTCTTCTCTTTCTCTCTCTCTATCTCTCTCTCTCTCTCTCTCTCGATCTCTTCTGCTCTCTCTCTCTCTTTCCTCTTACCTCTTCATCTCTCCTCCGTTTTCTTTATCTCTTCTAATCTCTTCTCTACTTACCTCTTTCATCTTATATTCTCTCTTCTTCTCATCGGTATTTAAGAAAATATTTATAACACTTTCTATACTCAACTCATCTCTCTCTCTCTCTTTCTCCTTCATCATCCTATCTAATTCTTGAGCTTCTACATCTACATTAGACTTCTTCTTCAGTATTAATCTCAGTATAGTAATATTCACTTTCTCACTACATCTTTTCTTCAATTCTCTCTTTTTCTATGGTTATCCAGATTTTGAATTATTAATTTCTTAATATTCTACTAATCATCATCTAATACTTGTTTATCATCTACGTCATTTCTCTCTCTCTCTGATTATTCAACGATTTCCTATATCGTAGGTATCCGAAAATCTGCAAAGATCCGGAATGTTTTAAAACATTTTGTGAAGCGGCAAAGCATCTCCAAGAATGTCATAACCGAGACCACTCATGAGACCTTACGAGACAGGGTCTTAAGAACGTGAGAAATAAGAAAATGTGGGGGAAAGGGAAAGAAATGGCGAAGAGAAAGACTGTGAAAAGAGGAAGGAGAAGAAGGGTGATGTAATAATAATAAAGAGAATATAATAAAGAAAACGGTGATGAAATAAAAAAAACAAGAAAGGACCCTCAAAAACGAGGAAGGAAAAGAATAATGATTCGAATGGGAAAAGAATGCAAATTAAGTATGGAAAAACGATAAAATTAGAATTAAAAGAAAGGACGCGAAAGAACCCGTCTTCTGGAGCGTCTTGCATTAGCGGGCTGTCGGCCGGGGAGCGGCGTGTCCAGGCGTTCGCGCGCTGGACCCGGATTGCCCCGACTGCGCCCGATGCCAGGCGTTCTTGCAGGCGGATTCGCGGAGGCGGGATATTGTCTGGCGCTGACACTGAGGGATGGCGCGCGCTCGGAGATGCAGCAAAACACATTGATTTCATTATCTGGAGGGCTATTTTTGAAGCTGATTTTCACTACCTACAGCATTCTTGTCCGCGCGGTTTATCTTTTTATTCTGTCTTTTTATTTCCTCCTCATCTCTCTCTCTCCTCCTCTCCATCTTCATCATCCGTCTCTCTCTCTCTCACTCTCTCTCTTCTCTCTCTCCTCTCTCTCATCTCCTCTCCTCGCTTATCTTACAATTTAGATTATGTTTTGTATTATTATTTCTAAGGTATGTGCTTATGTTTATTATACCATTAAAAGATATTATATATATGTAATGAATATTTAAGAAATTTTTAATGATTTATATATTTACCTAAAGAAATAAATTCTGATTTAAGTAATGTCTATACTTTTTATAGTATTTTTAAAATAATTATTAATTAAAGTTATATATTATATTTTTAGATTAATTTAGGAGTATTAGTAATATTTATATATAAATATTATCAGATTTATTTATTAAATTAAATGTTCATGATATATTTATATTAATTATACAGGGGATTTAAAATTTAATATACTATTAAAATTGTGATGCTTTAAATAACTATTATTTAAATAATTAAATTAAGTGATATTAAATAATTTATATATAAATTGTTCGTTAATTAATTTTTAAANCGGTTACCCCCTTGTTCTTCTACCGCCCCGGGGCTTAATCTCCTCTTGTTTTGTGTTTGTGTGTGTGTGTGTGTCTGTCTGTATGTTTGTTTGCCTCTGTTGTCGTCTTCATTCTCTCTCTCTCTCTCTCTCTTTCTCTTACACATTCTTCTCTCTCTTCCTCTCACTTCTTACCATTTCTTTCTTTCTCTTTTTATTCTTTAAACAGACTCTTCGTCTCTCTCTACCCCACTTCCTTCCCCCCCCTTCTCTCTCTCTTTCTTTCTCTCTCGCTCTCCCTCTCCCTCTCCATCTTCCCTTTCACCACCACCTTCTCCCTCTCCCCAAAACTATCTCCTTTCCCACTCCTCCCCCTTCTCCTCCCACTCCCGCCTTCTCCGCACTCAAGGAGGAGAAAAATGCCAAAATAACTTAATTATTATGAGAACTCAATCTCCATTTGCTGCGGCGAAAAGCCCAAAAGAGGATTTATCTCAACTCATTCATCTCACGTGAATCCAGAGTCACATGCATTATATTCAATTAATCATTCAACTGGGGAGAAACACCTCGCTCTTGCTGAGGGAGGGAGGGGGGGGAGTGATAGGGAGGGAGGTGGGCGGAAAGGGGGTGGGGGGGAGAGAGAGGAAGGGAGGGGTTAGAAGGGGGGTGGGAGAGCGGGATATGGTAGAGGGAAGAGGGTAGGAAGCAGGGCGGGAGGAGGTAGTTAATAGAGGAAGGGAGAGAGGGGATGTGGAGAGGGCAGGGGAAGGGGAAGGAGGAGGAGGAAGGGAGGGAGGGTGTGGAAGGAGAGGGAGGAGAGAGGTATGGCTACAGAAGATGAAATTAATTAAGAGTTTGCAACAGTGCACGTAAAGGCAGGGGAGAGAAAAATAGCTGTGCAAGGGATTTATTTTCTCAACTTGTGAGGTATTTTCTTTTTTTTTCTTCTTCGACTCTCAGTTCCTTTTTCTTTCACATTTTTTTCTCGTCTTTCGTTTCTCCCTTTTATTAGGATGGGTTGGTTGTCTCATCTTCGTTTCGAATTTTGTTATTTTCTGATTCGTTTTGGTGTCATAATTTGGATTTTCTTATTTAATTTGGTATCATGGTCATCATTTGGTTATTCACTTTGGTAGCATAATAATCATTGGTTATTGGCTATTTTGTTGTTAATTTAGTTTTCATAATGAATATATTGTTGTAATTTTGTTATCAAAATGATCATTTTGTTGTTGATTTTATTATCATAACGATTATTTGTTGTTAATTTTGTTATTATAAAGATTATTTGTTGTTAATTTTGTTATCATAATGAAAATTTTGCTCTTAATTTTATCATAATGATTATTTTGTCATTAATTTCAACTTATTTGTTATATGGACATGTCTTCTTGTCCGCTTTTCTTTTTATACATCATATTTTTTTTCCATTTTCCTTACAAAATGAAAATTATACTTTTCCCTCCTTTTCCCTATCATTGCTTCATATTTTGTATTTCAACAACGTAACAGCTGTTTGTCTCTTCTCGTTTTCTTTTTTCCCGAAAATTAGGATCAACTATTTCATAATTAGCCTTATTAACTTATTGTTGTTATTATCTCCATATTTCCGTTTATACATTTCCGTTAAGATTGTTACACTTGTTATTGTTACTCGTTTTCTCTCTCTTTCTTTCTTTCTTTCTCTCTCTCTCTCTCTCTCTCTCTCTCTCTCTTCTCCTCTCTCTCTCTCTCTCTCTCTCTCTCTCTCTCTCTCTCTCTCTCTCTCTCTCTCTCTCTCTCTCTCTCTCTCTCTCTCTCTCTCTCTCTCTATCTACTTACTTTTTTATTTTTTTAAAGCTTCTTCCCTATTATATATACGTCTTTCGCTACATAAATATACTCAGTAATTTGTGAGTCAGTTGTGTTGTGTAACGTGACACTTGAATAATAAAAAGTAATAAGAAATATTAAAAGATGATAATAATAAAAACTTGAATAATGAAAAAGTAATAAAAGTAACGAAAAGTAATAAAAAGTAATAAGAAGTAATAAAAATAATAACACAAACAAAAATTAATAAAAACAAAAACGTAATAAAGGATAATAAAAGATGATAAACATAATAGAAATTAAAAAGAGTAATAAAAGATAATAAAAGGAGAAATACTTACATTTACTTGTCTGTAAGTGTTAAGTAAATGTAAGTATTTCTCTTTCTCTCACTTTCCTTATTCTCTCTTTTGCTTTCCTTCGTTACGCTTCGTCTTGTGTTCTTCTGTCTCCTTCTCTTCCTTAATTCCTTCTTTGTCTTCAATCCCCATGAGTCATTCTTCATTTTGTCTTTCCATCTACTCTTCCCTAATTCCCTAATTCTCCTTCCTTCCTCATTATTCTATTCTTCCGTCTCTCTCTTTCCTCATACCCTCTCTTCCCTTATTCGTTCCCTTCTTCTTCCTTTTTCGAGAATTATCCTCTCATTCTTCTATCTCTCTCTTTTACCTTATTGTCTTTTCATTACTAAATATTTTCTTTCTCTCTCTTCTTTTCCCCATTCCTCGTTCGCTTTTTATTAATCTTCCCCCTTCCTCTTCCCTTTATCATATCTCTCTTATTCCTACCTTCTATCTTAATCATTTTGTCTGTGATAATGCAATTAAATTTTTCTAAATTAATATTTCTTCATCATTTTCCTCTATACTTAATCGTGCTTCTAACGTGTACTGAAGAGAAGCTCGTTTTCTATTGCTGATAATATATCATCTGTTTGTAGATAATAACAGACCTTCGTTCATGATATAATAAAGACTAATTATGAGATAAAAGGTGATGATATGATAGTTTTTTTTTTTTTTTTTTTTTTTTTTTTTTTTTTTACTTGTCTTGTGTCTCGTCTAATCACATAATGATTATGATTAGTGTGAATCATAATCGGGGAATCTGGTTTGTCTTCTGTTTTTGGTTTGTTGTTATTCTCTTCATCTTTATTAGTTCCCATATTCGCCCTTTTTATATTTCCTTTATCATTATCGCCGTCATCAGCATTTATTTTATTTCCTCGTTCGTTCCTTTATTATCATTCGCTCTCCCTGGCCTTTCCTTTCTCTCCCTTCTTTCCTTTCCCTTCCCTTCTCCATCATCATCTCTTATTTTATCTCTGTTCTTCTTTTTCTCCTTCTTTCCCTCCCCATTCTCATCATCATCTATTTTATCTCTGTTCTTCCCTTTTTCTCCTGTTCCCTTCCTCAATATCATCTATTATCATCTCTGTTCATCCCTTTCTCTCCTGTTCCCTTCCCTTCCCATCATCATCTCTTATTTCTATCTCTGTCCTTCCCTTTCTCACCCTTTTATCCTTCCCCACCTTTTATCCTAACATCTCCCATTTTATCTCTGTCCTTTTTCTCCCTCTTCCCTTCCCCAACACCATCTATTTTATCTCTGTCCTTCCCTTTCTCTCCGCCAAGAAAGGTCCGAGTGCCTGGCCAAGCCCCCCCCCATAGCCCCACCCTCCCCCCCCCTCCCCCCCTATCCCCCCCCCCCCCTATCCCCTCCCCCCTCCAAGCCCTCCCCTCCAAGCCCCCCCCCCAAAGCCCCTCCCCCCCCCCCTCAAGCCCCCCCATAGCCCCTCCCCCCCAAGCCCTCCCCCCCTCCAAGCCCCTCCCTCCCCCCTATATAACCCGTTGTTGCAACTGTCTTACGCTAAATTATGCCCCGCCCCCTCCGGCCTGGTCAGCGGCGGGCCTTTTGATGCCCCGGTGATCAAAAGAGGCTAAGTGGCCAATTTTTTTGTTTATGTTTCTTGCAGATAAATTTAGTACTCTATTTAATCCTAAGTGCACGTCGCCAGGGCATAGTCTATGCCGTGTTGCTGGTGCATGTGCATACATTCGAAAACATACGCGAATTTTGTTTTCTGTAAGTATTAATGAAAGGAAATACACGTAAGATGCTACATACATACATATATATAAAAGTCATACACTCGGCCCAAGAAATAAAATGGTACATAAAAATACCATACTCCATGAAAATACTATACACTCTATGTACATAAAAGGTACGGTACATAAAAAATATATAAATGGTACATGAAAATACTATACACTCTATGGTACAAGAACATGGGTAAACAAAAAATGGTACTGGTAAAAATGGTACAAGAAAGAAATAAAAATGGTACATAAACCATACACTCTATGGAAATAATACATAAAAATACCATACACTCTATGGTACAAGAAATAAAAATGGTACATAAAAATACCATACACTCTATGGTACAAGGACATATACACACAGACATACAAGGCCAGTGTATGTTTCTAAATGTCTGTATGTAAATCTCATAGAACCAATTATATTTTGACATCCATGTTGAAATTGTCTCAGCGTGTGATTGAAGATTTCATGTCTTATGTTCATAGTCTTTTAAATATTTACAAAAAACTTCTAATGTTATTATGACTTTTAATATTGTTTGTTAGTTTTGCTATTCTACAGTTCATTTGTAATCTTCTAAATGAATTTACTAAATGATTGATGATACTTCTCATTGTGGATTGTCTATAATATTTTATAACTCACACCACTGTCATTTTACTCATCCATACAGTCAAATAATACAATAATCTAGTGTTAAAATCGGTATTGCATTAACATTCATTTGGATAAACCCTCACATATTAAAAAATACACTACAATTATAAAAAATGTATGTAAACTATGATAAAGAAGGTACAATAATCATCATTGTGATTGCTTTCATTTTAATTCCAGTACTGATCATTAGCTAATATGCATGCAATGGCACTGTGGTATTTATGATAATAGTGGTTGTAAATAAGCAGATTTTTTCTTCTCTCTTTCTTTTTTCTCTTCTCTCTCTCTCTCTCTCTCTCTCTCTCTTCTCTCTCTCTTATCATTGGCTGAGAGTTCTGAATGTTGCAAGGCAAAATCGTGCAATTTCTTTATCTATGTATATACATATACATACGTACATAAATACATATCTGCATATGTATATACATGCATGCATACATAAATTCATACATATATATACACACACACGGATATACGTAGGTCATATATCTATATCTAGATCTAACTCCTCCCTCTCGCTCCCTCTCTCTCTCTCTCCCTCTCTCTCTCTCTCTCTCTCTCTCTCTCTCTCCTCTCTTCTCTTTCTTTCCTCCCCCTCTCTCTCTCTCTGTCTCTGTCTGTCTTCTCTCTTTCTCTTTCTCTCTCTTCTCTCTCTCTCTCTCTTCTCTCTCCTCTCTCTCTCTCTCTCCTCTCTCCTCTCTCTCTTCTCTTCTTTCTCTCTCTCTCTCTCTCTCTCTTCTCTTCTCTCTCTTCTCTCTCTATATTATATATATATATATATATATATATATAATATATATATATATATATATATATATATATATATATATATATATATATATATATATATATTATATATATATATATAATATATACATCATCCTCTTCCTGCTCATATTTCGAGTTTCCTGCATTATTTATCGGTCATTTTCGCAGATGTCACACCTGCACGTGACAAGGTGACGCTCGAGACGTTAGCTAAGCACCTTGCAAGGAGGAATTTGCAACCCATTTCTTTGTGAAAACTCTAAAAAAACGACTTTCCAGTGTTTATTAATTTTTTTTTAATACCAAGAGCCCATTTATATAGATTTAGTGTATATAAATAACCGTTTTATTTAGATTGGATGCCTCGAATTTCTACGGGGGGGGGGGGATTTCTTCATAAATCTCTATTACCTCTAATTGTCTGCAAATTTACCGAAGTAACTTGTTTAAGAAGAAAGATTGGATGCAGATTCAAAACATGCACATTTGAAATTATAATAGGCATAGAACAAAAAAAAAAAAAAAAAAAAAAAAAAAAAAAAAATTTACACCGTTCTTAATGAGTAAGAAAGAATGTTCTGTCTGGCGAGGCGTTAGATTTCGTTCACATGATAACATATGCTTAAGAGGCAAAAAAAAAAAAAAAAAAAAAAAAAAAAAAAAAAAAAAAAAAAAAAAAAAAAAAAATAAGGAAAAAATGGACAGTAATAGAAAAAAAAAAAAAATGAATGCAGGAAACACATGCTTTGGCCGTGATATGATCTGCTTAAATTATAACAGGTAGTCGTGGTATCTGGTGTTAGCTGCCACATGTAAATCAGTCTATTTTTAGGATGTTCATCATGGAGAGTGTTCTCTGTGCAATATGAAAAGATAGCAGAGTTATCCAAGAAATCAGGCTATTTTTAGGATGTTCATCAACCATGGAGAGTGTTCCCTGTGCAATATGAAAAGATAGCAGAGTTATCCAAGTTTCCTCTATATTACCTGGACTTTCCTGATTCACAATTCACAGCAGACACGCATGCCAAAAAAAAGGAAAAAACAGAAAGAAAAAAAAAAAAAAAAAAAAAAACTGAATCTCAAAATCTCAAAAGCTATCACATTAAGTTCAGAAATATTCAAGGACAACTATATTTCGAACTTTCTGACATATCTGATGAGATCTTTCAGTGATTTATATACCTAGAATAATAAATACTTTAAAAAAATGATAATAATAATAATAAGCATATGCAGAGGAAAATAAAAAAATGATAATAATAATAAGCATATGCAGAGGAAAATAAATATGATATCATATACAAACTTATACATTTTACCCCCCAAATAAATCGCTAAGTTATCTCACCAACTGAGTGAAATCAGAAGAAAATTGCAATAGGGGATTTAGTGATGCAGTCTCTTAGTAAAACGTATTAAAGTCTCCTAAGTCAACGAAGGCGAATTTCGAGCGTTGCAGAAATTGCAAGATAAATGAACTCGAGTCATGTTGCCGAGAAATACATGCATGCATACATAAATTCATACATAGATATACACACACACGGATATACGTAGGTCATATATCTATATCTAGATCTAACTCCTCCCTCTCAACATGCATGCTTATATATCTGATCCTTGGCGTACAGTGAAGTCCTTTAACAACACACAAAAGCGACATTTTTGCTTTTCCCGATTCAGTAATTCGTCTAAATATCGGAATATTTCTGTATAGGATTATTCCCTTCCTCGCTGAATATGTTCGTTATATCGTTATATCGTTATATTGGAAGTAAGTAAGTTTTAAATCAAATTGAAGTTATGTTTATTTAGAGCTAATGATGTGCTGTGTCGTCTGTTTAAACTTATTGTATGAAAACAAATATATTTATCATGGACAAATTGATAAGGTTTTTAATGAGACGAGTACTTGAATCATTATCATCATCATTATCATTATCATTATCATTATCATCATTCATCAATCATCATATTATCATTATCATGTTTATCACTATTATCATTATTATCATGATCATCATCACCATTATCATCATCATCATCACCATCCTCATCATTATTCCAATCCAACGTGCATCTCAACTGGCCACACTTCTCGTTTTTCTTTCTACTATAGAAAACGGCCCACTTCTCGTTTTCTTCGCATAGAAAACGGCCCACTTCTCGAGGCCCACTTTCTCGTTTTCTTTCATAGAAAACGGCCCACTTCTCGTTTTCTTTCGCATAGAAAACGGCCCACTTCTCGTTTTCTTCGCATAGAAAACGGACAACCTCCCCACCCAGCGCTGAAGTAGGATGACGCGAGCGGACTCGAAACGTCATGACCTCGAGGTACATAAGGAGAATTAAAACCCGAATATTCCCACACGAGAGACTCTCCATGATGAACATCCTAAAGAACATTAAAACCCGAATATTCCCACACGAGAGACTCTCCATGATGAACATTAAAACCCGAATATTCCCACACGAGAGACTCTCCATGATGAACATCCTAAAGAACATTAAAACCCGAATATTCCCACACGAGAGACTCTCCATGATGAACATCCTAAAGAACATTAAAAACCCGAATATTCCCACACGAGAGACTCTCCATGATGAACATCCTAAAGAACATTAAAACCCGAATATTCCCACACGAGAGACTCTCCATGATGAACATCCTAAAGAACATTAAAACCCGAATATTCCCACACGAGAGACTCTCCATGATGAACATCCTAAAGAACATCAAAACCGAATATTCCCACACGAGAGACTCTCCATGATGAACATCCTAAAGAACATTAAAACCCGAATATTCCCACACGAGAGACTCTCCATGATGAACATCCTAAAGAACATTAGAATATTCCCACACGAGAGACTCTCCATGATGAACATCCTAAAGAACATTAAAACCCGAATATTCCCACACGAGAGACTCTCCATGATGAACATCCTAAAGAACATTAAAACCCGAATATTCCCACACGAGAGACTCTCCATGATGAACATCCTAAAGAACATTAAAACCCGAATATTTCCCACACGAGAGACTCTCCATGATGAACATCCTAAAGAACATTAAAACCCGAATATTCCCACACGAGAGACTCTCCATGATGAACATCCTAAAGAACATTAAAACCCGAATATTCCCACACGAGAGACTCTCCATGATGAACATCCTAAAGAACATTAAAACCCGAATATTCCCACACGAGAGACTTCAATCACAGACGAACAGTTAGTTTATAGAAGAAGAAATTTATGCCACGCCTTTATGCTACAGATTGCGACGCGGTTGAGGATTGGGGGGGGGGGGGGGGGGGGGGGGGGGGGGGAGAGCTGAGTGATTGTGAATGATTGATGACAAAGAGATTAGTGGAGTGTTATTTTCATAGGTATTCGTGGCTTCATTTGTAGTCTGTTGGTGTTTGTTTGATTTTAGTTTATTATCGTGTAAGATTAGATTTCAATCGTTTAGGAATCTGATTATTGGTAATAATCTTTTTTTTCTAAATCTTACGGACGAATCCTTTACTCTGAATCGCAAAGTTTTATAGTGTTTTTTTTTTTATTTTTATTATTATTATTTTTTTTTTTACGTTAGATATTCTCGTTTTATGACCCTTATATGCTTTCATAATACGGTTCAATATGGTCTAATAGCACATGCATCGTGAACATCTTCCCACGTGTAATACCCGAGCTTATGAATTAATTCTATTTCCATTTTTCCAATCTCACCGCAATTACTCTTTCTTATGGTCACTGCCGCCAATAATCGAGGCCCGTCACTTGAAGGGCGGCCCTAAATGATGGCGGAGCGTCCCTTACACCTGGGAGAGGAAGGGTTACTTAAGTGAATTCGTATGGGAGAAAGGGAAGTCATCCCGAGGCCGAAGCCGTCGCCGCGGCACCTCTGCGCGCGGGGAATCGGACACCGTTTGCGCATCTCGTTAGGCTTTTGTTATCCCGAAATTCGATCTCGTCTCACGCCCTTGTTAATCAGTCACTCCGCACCTCATATTTACAAGTAATCATGCTTTGTAAAGCTTTATTTTTTCCCCTTTTTTTTCTTCCTTTTTTATATAAGATAAACCTTGCGAGATCGAACGATAAAGGAAAATTATACGTCATTTGTTTTTGCGCGCGATCGCAGTCTCCGATCAACCTCGTTCGAAAGCTTTGATGAATTGGATTTTTAAAGACGTTCACGATAACCAATGTTCTTGTCATAGCAGGCTATTGTCCGCTCGATTAGCTGTCTCTATGCAGATCCAGTTCGTAGTCTATGTTTAAACAACGAGCATTTATTTCTAATTATAAATGGTAGATCAGATATTAATGGGCGAGTGAATGAAAAAGATTTATGGATGTAGAAACGTGTGGATAATCACCATGATAAAGTTTTTCTTTGTTTCAATATATGTAACGTTTTTGATTGACGGTCTCTGTGTTAAGCTCTCTTCTCTTTTTCGCTTCTCTTCTGTTTTCTTTTCTTCTTTCCTCTCTTCTCCTCTTCTCTCTCTCTTTCTCTTCTGTCTCTGTCTTTCTCTTCTCTGTCTCTGTCTGTTTGTCTGTCTCTGTCTCTCTGTTTGTCTGTCTGTCTGTCTCTCCTCTCTCTCTCTTCTCTCTCTCTCTCTCTCTCTCTCTCTCTCTCTCTCTCTCTCTCTCTCTCTCTCTCTCACACACACACACACACACACACACACACACACACACACACACACACACACACACACCCCTCACAATCAGGACCAACATAGACCAATAAATAACCCTAATTTATAAAAGTCTCCCCACAAACCCGGAAAGAAAACGGGGAAGATGACGTCATATCACAAACGACATATAGAGTAGTAAATCACATTTTCTGTCACACGGTTTATCAAAATTCTAAAAACATATTGGACTTATTTTTATCATCTGTACCTCTAGATTTACATATTATTTCATTAATCATTATTGTTGTTTGTGGCGTTTGTTGACAGATCATTAAATCGCTTTCTCTAATCACATTTATATGTCACAGAGAACCTGCTATTAAGAAATAATTAACTGGCTGAGGAGATAACTTATGTTCCAAGAAAGTGTGTCATATGCCAGTTGCCATCATGTTAAATGTCCTTACACTCCGTTTTTCGAAACCCGTTTGGCGGAATTTTGAATTTTGGGACATTTTGATCGTTAGAATTTGCAACCTTTGAATGTAGTTTTCCTCTTCCTATTATATGTTTTTTTTTTTTTTTTTTTTTTTTTTTTTTTTTTTTTTTTTTTTAGTTAATATGGGAAATTGCTTTAATGTTTGTTATGCTATGACTCATTAATCACAAATTAGTTTCTCCTTTGCAAAATATACTGGTAGTATTAATGACAATCATATTAATCATTACGTTAACTAGAAGCACTCAGAGAGCGCATACCTCCGCCAGAGCAATGGGGTAACTGATGCAATTAAAATATTCACACGAAAAAAAAATTAAAATCACTTTTCTCAAGTACAGAGGTAATGATAAATAGAATAAATGATAATAATAGTAATGATAATAGGATAATAACATGATAATGATATTAATGATAATAATAGTAAGGATGAGACAGTAATGATAATAACAATAGGAACTGACGCAATCATTAAAAAAAAAAAAAAAAATCTTGGATTCGGACCCTGACCCGCACCAAAATTTAATGGAATCTAAATTAAAAATTCAATAAAGATCTATTCATAATTTATTTTTATTGTCTATTATATATATTATATATTATATATTTTGTAATCTATTATATATTATTATATATTATATATTTATTATCTATTATATATTTTATCTATTATATTATTATATATTATATATTTTATTATCTATATATAATATATATTATATATATTATCTATTATATATTATTATTTATTATTATTTTATTATCTATTATATATTATTATATTTATATATTTTATTATCTATTATATATTATTATATATTATATATTTATTACTATTATATATGAGTTATCCTGCTAACAAACAAACAAACGAACAAGTTAACCAACACGACCAAAAATATAACTTTTTCGGAGGCAACAAAATGGTACCAGCAATCACACAGTACAAATCGTAATATTAATGATAATGATAATGATAAAAAAATAGCCATAATGATGATGATGATGGTAATATAATAATGGTAATAATAATCATGATAAATAATAACAACAACAACAACAATAGCAAGACGAAATTTAAAAAAAAGATAACGATGATAATAGTGATATAGCTGATAAGAATAATGATAGCAATAATAGTAATGATTGTAATGATAATAATAATGAAACTGAAAATAATAATGATGATAATAACCATAATGACAATAGTAATAATAGAAAATGATAAGAACGATGATAATAATAATGTAATAATAATAATGATAGTACTAATACTACTACTAATAATAATGATAATGATAAATGATAATAATAAAGATAATAATAACAATAATAATAATAGTGATAATAATAATGATAATGATAATGATAATAATAATGATGATAATGATAATGACAATGACAATGACAATGACAATGACAATGACAATGATAATGAATGATAATAATAACGATAATAATAACAATGATGATGATGATAGTAATAATAATAGTAATAATACCAATGATAATCATAATGATAGCAGTACTAATATTACTACTACTACCAATAATAATAATAATAATGATAATAATAATAATGATAATGATAATGATAATCATTATCCTCCTCCTCCTCCTCCTCCTCATCATCATCATCACCACCATCATCATCATCATCATCATCATCATCATCATCATCATCATCATCATCATCATCATCGCAATAATAATGATAACATTAATAACCGAAATTTATGATACAGACAACTAACATTATACTTATAATGATGATGGTGATGCTAATGATGTTAATGATGATAACGATGATAACGATGATAATGATGATAATGATAAGACTATTACTTCTTATAATGCTAGTGATGACAGTGACGTAATCATGTCAACACCCTTGGAAATGAGGAAATTATAAATTCAGAAACTTCCATAATAACTTAGGCATTTACTCTTGAAAGCTTAAATATATATAGTTTAATGCATGAAACTCGAACTTATGAACTATATGTGCTCATGAATATGTCGACATGGCAAAGTAGATCACCGAAAGGATTGGTAAAGTATTCTCATGTTGTCTCCATGTAGATCACCTCATACTGTACTGTCCATGAGGGGAAACTCTTGTATGTGGTAAATGAGTCAAAATTTTCGTTTGAATATCGGATCCAACAACTGGAACGAGGGACTATTATTATTATTATTTTTTTTTTTTTTGAGAATCAACTGTTTTATGAGTCTCTGTTGAGTGTTTAGTCGTAATATAATAGACTATGGATAGGCATGTTCCTCAGTAATTACTCGCGGTTCTCAGAATGTTCAAGTTCCCGTTCTCCCTGTTCAGAGAAACTGCACAGGGACCTTTTGAACATCCTCCCACACCGCACCCTGTATGCTGAAGCTGAAAAACAAAAACTGTTCAGCATCTTCAAACCGTGAGAAAACTGATTCATTCTAAGGGACTTTAAATGGACTTTAAAGGAATCTTCTCTTGGTCAGCTGTCTCCAACTTTTTTTTTTTTTTTTTTTTTTTTTTTTTTTTTTTTTTTTTTGGTCGGTCTCGAAATAAAGAGAAATTTCTCTCTACGATCAATTTTCTTTGCGTTAAATTTGGTCGGAATTGGAAAGTAGGTTTTGACCGAAAAGAAATTTGTGAATGATATGGAT
>NW_020870946.1:303864-305593 GCF_003789085.1 Penaeus vannamei
ACACGCAGAATCATAGCCCATCCCCGCTCTAATATGCATGATGTGCTAATACCATATTCTCGCACTCTATAATGCAGACTGATTTCGCAAACGACGCACCCAGACCCTGGCTAATGTTTTCTTTCAATTTCATTTTTTGTCCCGGTAATTTTTTGCTTTTGGGTGTAGTAGTAATAGTAATGATAGTAGTAAGAAAAAAAAAGAGAATGAAGGGGATGGTAGAAGAAGAGAGCGTAAGAAGTCTTGAATTTATTAAGATTTTACAAGTCCGAATGCTGCTTGTATCGACAGAACAAAGGTTCAGAGAATAGAAATAATATACGGTGCGGTGTGTGTGTATATTTACATACATGCATGCAGAATACATATATACACATATACATGTGTGTATATATATAGTATATATATATATATATATATATATATATATATATATATATATATATATATATACATATATATCTTGTGTGTGTGTGTGTGTGTGATGTGAGAGAGAGAAGAGAGAGAGGAGAGAGAGAGAGAGAGAAGATGAGGAGAGAGAGAGAGAGAGAGAGAGAGAGAGAGAGAGAGAGAGAGAGAGAGAGAGAAGAGAGAGAGCAGAGAGAGAGAGAGAGAGAGAGAGAGAGAGAGAGAGAGGACTTTCCTTCTCTGTCATCAAAGAATAATTTCTCTTTCTTTGGTGAAATCCAGGAAACGCATCCTCTTTCTTCTCTTCGCTTCTCCGGCCCGCTCTTCTCTTCTCTGTCGTCTGTCTGTTCTCTGTCTGTCTGTCTGCCTATCTGTCTGTCTGTCTCTCTCTCTCTCCTCTCTCTCTCTCTCTCTCTCTCTCTCTCTCTCCTCTCTCTCTCTCTCTCTCCCTCCTCCTTCTTTTCTCACTTATTATCTTTCCTCAACACTAAACTAAAAAACTAAAAAAAAGAAAAAAAACAATGATAATCCTCCCCCCCCTCAGCCTGCCACACCTCTTCTCCCCCCTCCCCCCATCTCCCCCTCCCCTCTCCCCTCTCCCCCAAGTGAAAAAATCCCCCCCCCCTGTGACGCGGGAGGCGGCCGCTGACCAAACACTCCCGGTTATTCGTAAATATGATCACAATAGTTTTACTTTTTTTTTTTTTTTTTTTCTTCTTTTACCTTCATCTCAAAGGCTCCGTTGTTGGTCCGTTTGTGAGGATGTCTGGTGCGTGTGTGTGTGTGTGTGTGTGGGGGGGGCTGTGTAGGGGGGTGCATGTGTGTGTGGGGGAGGGGGATAGGAGGGTGTGTGTGTTGGGGGGGGTTAGGAGGTGTGTGTGTGTGTGTGTTTTCTTCTCTGTTATGATTGGGTGTGAGAGACACATATACATACATACATACATCACATATATATATATAATATATATAATATATATATATATATATATTATATATATATATATATTTATTATTTATTATATCACAGACATACAGACCACACACATACACACATCGCAGTTTGCACATAGTTTTTTTTTTTTCTCTTTCTCAATCGTATATTAAATGAATTAATCGACTTCTTGGGCATTTCCTCAATACACATGATTATAACGAGGAAATTAAAAAAACCAAGAACGTGATTTTTCCTTGTTATGGACGATGTTGAAATGTTGAAATGTTGCAAGTTGATTGAGATGTTATATAAACATAAACATTATAACCATTTAAACCAAATGCAACATGTATCATTATTTAAAGAGATGATAATAAAATGACTTCT
>NW_020870946.1:307021-317021 GCF_003789085.1 Penaeus vannamei
GCCACAAGAACATGAGTGGGGACCCGGAAACGCAAACTCACACGCACCACAAAACTCACACGCACAACAAAATCTCACGCACATCAAACTCACACGCAGCACAAAATCTCACGCCACGACAAACTCACACGCATCACAATATTCTCACGCACACAAACTCACACGCAACAACACACGCACACTGATGACAGGCACAACCAAGCTAAAACACCAAACTTCACACGCTCAACACAAACTCACGCCGCACACAAAAGTCTCACGCATCACAAACTCACCCGCACACGAAGACTCACACGCACACAAAACTCACACGCACGTGCATAATCTCAACACGACACAAACTCACACGCACACAAACACACACGAAAACACAAACATACACACCCACGACCAAACTCACACGCACACAATACACACACGCACGCAAACAACACACGCACGCAAAAACTTCACAAACACACGCACACAACTCACACGCACACCATATCTCACACGCACACAAAACTCACACGCACACAAAACTCACACGCACACAAACTCACACGCACACAAACTCACACGCAACACAACATCTCACGACGCACACACAAACTCACACGCACACAAAACTCACTACGCACACAAACACACACAAACACAAACACACGCACCACAAACACACACGCACACAAACTCATCACGCACACATAACTCATCAACGCACACAAAACTTCACACGCACCGCCAAACTCACACGCACACAACACACACGCACACAAACACCGCACACCAAAATCCTCATTATCTGCACAACAAAACTCACACGCATCGCAAACTCACACGCCCACACAAACACACACGCCACACAACACACCGCACACAAACACACACGCACACAAACACCACACACAAACACACGAACCACAAACTACACGCCACACAAAACAACACGCTACACAAACTCACACGCACACAAGAACCCAAACACATCGCCACACAAACACGACGCACCACGAGATGTAGCGAGAGGCACAACAGAGCGATAAAGAAAACACACAAGCTGGCTTAACAAACAAACAAAACCAAAACACACAGGAAAGATAATATTATTGATAGAAAGAAAAGAAAGAGGAGAGGAAGAGAAAAGGGAAACATGAAGCAGCTGAGAAAACAAACACCACAGAGGATTAAAGAAAAAAGAATGAGAAGAAGAAAGATAAAAAAAGACGAGAAAACGATCGAATAATGAAATTGCCCAATAATAATACACAAGAAAAAGCGCAAAGCAAACGAAAGAAGGAAGGAGAAGAGAGAGAGAAAGAAAATAGTATAAGAAGAAAGCCAGGAATCAGAATCACAATAATTTTGAGATAATGATAATAGATAATAAAAATAAACATTGAATCTGCTTGCTGTTTTTCGTTATTATAAAATCAACTTATTTAAATATTTTATTTTATTGCATCATTTTTTTTTTTCGTGTTATATTTATAGTAGTTACAAACATTATTCTTGCTTTAATTATTATTACATTCGAACATCATCATCATAATCATAAATTATCATCACCATTCATCATCACCATATCATCACTCATCATCGCATACCATAATCATCTATCATATCACCTATAATCTATCTCAATGATATCATCATAATCATTCATCATCACATAATCTTCATCACCATCATCATCATCCACCATCATCATCTCAATCATCATCATCACCATAATCCCATCATCATCAAACCATAATCTTATCATCATAATCATCTCACCCATCATTCATCATTTAATATCACCACTCATTCAATCATAATCATCATCATTCACCAAATCTTCACTTCATATTAATTACACCATAATCTTCATCACCACCTTTAATCAATCATTATCATCATCACCACCATTAATCATCATGCATCATAAATCGACCAGAATTCTCATCATCATCACCATAATAAGGCAAATAAAATTGTTCACTGGGTTCAGAATAATGATTAATTATGTTCTTTACATATACTGTTATTTTATACAAGAGCGCCGCCTTTTGTAAGACTATTTTTTTTACGCTAAAAATTCGGGCAATTAGAATCTGTTTTTGAATATTTGACGTTTATCTTCAATAGATTGTGCTTGGTTTGAGCAAAAGAGGATTTTATTACTTCAATATTTATTTTTTGTGTGTATTGTCAGCTGACTATTGATTGAAAGTTAGAGGCCGTACCTTTCAAATATTTATTTATTTGAAAGAAGATGGTCGTTGTGTGTGGGTATTTCATGACAACGATGAGTAATGAATGCGTAAAGTCGCTGACAGAGTGTATTCGTCAGCCCTTTTAGCCTTAATTTAAGAAGATAACGAAAAAGTGTTTTCGGCTGTGGCATCACCCAGACGATGTTGAGGTGCCACCTAGCCATTTTCGCGGTTTTTATTGCAAATTTTATTCTTCTTTTATTTTCATTTTCACGTCTCGTTATCGTGCGTGAGGTTGGCGAGTGCGGTTAATGGCTTTGCAAGTGGCAGACGAAATTTGTTGGGATCGGATGAGGCGCCAAAGTGATATTTCGGCGCGGAAATGAGCAGCCGCGGATCGAATTGCACGCGGAAGGAGCCGTTCGCGCGCCAGTGCTCAGATACGCGAAATTGAACCCTCGGAGAAAATAAATAAAACGAAAAATAGAGGGTGGATAAAAAAAATAGAACGCGTGGAAGAAAGGAAGGAAGAGTCTGACACGGAAATAAAGAGATACATTAGAAGAAGAAGAAGAAGAAGAAAGAGTACTCAAAATAGTAGAGTTTCCCCGAAAACGTAAACAAAGTCGCGCCGCCGCCGCCTCGTTCGCGGATTCCGGCGGATCAATACTGTTTACGGTGGGACTCCATCTGCCCTTCATTTTATCGATCGCTGTGATTGTATCGATGTTCGGGAGGGAGGAAACGAGAGGCAGGAGGCAGGGAGGGGAAGCTGCGGCCATCTCTCAGGGGCCATTTAAGAGGATAAGGTCAAGGAAACGGGAATTGGATTTGCATCGACGGCCGCCTCTCGCAACGAGGGCTGCCAACCTCCCCGACGCCCCATGCTCGCCAGCGGCTTCCCGAGGCACCGGGAAAAGGCCGACAGGACACTCTACGCCGATGAGGATACGGATAGGGAAGGTGAAGATGCTTCGAGGACTGCTCAAGGCCCGTCGACCGCGGCAGGCAGAAGGTCAAGACTCGCCAGACAGCGGCAAGGGAGAGGGCGGGACGACCTGGGTCCGGAGGTGGCCAGCCTGACCTCCAAAGCGTTTCCATCTGGATGCCGAAAACGCGGACGAACCCGGGAGTCACAGGTGTTTGAGGGGGGGAGGTGGGATGAAGGAAGGAGATAAGAGAGAGCGGGGGGGGAGAGAAAGGAAGAAAAGAGAAAAAAGAGCGGACGGGAGGAGGGGGAAGGAGGAAGGAGGGAAGGGAGGAAGAGGAGGGAGGGGCGGGATTGAAAACAGGAAGGAGATTAAGAGAGAGGGAGGGGGAGAGAAAGAAGAAAAACGGGGAGAGGAGAGAAGGAGGGCAAGGGGAGGAGAAAGGCAGGGAGGGTGGATGAGCGAAAGGAGCGATAGAGCAGAAGGAGCGGGAGAGAGAAAGGATAGGAGAAAAGAGGGAGGGGAGATAGAGGGAGGGGAGAGAGAAAGTTGAGGTTATGATTGGCGGGATTGATTTAGGGAAGGAGGTAAGAAGAGATTGTGAGGGGGAGAGAGAATTAGGAAAAGAAGATTAAAAGTTAGGTGGGAGAAGAGTGAATGGAGGAGATGAGGAAGGGGTGGATTTGAAGGAAGGAGATTAAGATTGTATCGGGAGTTATCGATTAAGGAATAAGAGAGGGAGGGGTGGGGCGGAGAGAAGGAGGGAGGTGGGATGGAGGAGAGAAAGAAGGGAGGGAGAGAGAGGAAGGATAAAAGGAAGGGAAGATTGGGGCAGGTAAGCAAAGAGAGATGAATAAAGTAAAGAGAAGAAAAAGAAGGAAGAAAGAGAGGAGACGAGAAGAGAGAAGAGAGAGAGAGTGGAGAGAGAGAGAAAGAGAGATGGAGACAGAAGAGAGATGTGAGATGAGGAGAGAGAGACGGTAACAAGATGAGAGAAAGAGGAGAGATAAGCGAGAGAGAGAGATGAAAAATTGAGAGAGAGAGAGAGAGGAGATAGAGAGAGAGATGAGAGAGAAGATGAGAGAGAGAGAGAGAGAAGAGGAGAGGAGAAAGGAGAGACGAGAGAGAGAGAGAGGAGAGAGAGAGAGAGAGAGAGAGAGAGAGAGAGGAGAGAGAGAGAGAGAGAGAGAGAGAGAGTAAACAAGATGGAAGAGGAGAGAATGAAGCGAGAGGAGATATATGGAAAATTAGAGAGAGAGAAGAGAGAGAAGAGAAGAGAGAGAGAGAGATGAGAGAAGAGAGAGAGAGGAGAGAGAGAGAGAGAGAGAAGAGAGAGAGAGAGAAAGCTGAAAAAGGATAGATGAAGAGAAAAAGAGAGAGAGAGAGAGAGAGAGAGAGAGAGAGAGAGAGATAGATAATAGATAGATAGATAGATAGATAGAGATAGATAGATAATAGATAGAGAGATAGATAGATAGAGAGAGAGAGAGAGAGAGAGAGAGAGAGAGAGAGAGAGAGAGAGAGGGAGAGACTAAACCCGACAGATCAATGAACCAGGCAATGGAGCCTTTTAAAAACGGGCCGATAACTCGTCAAATAGTTCGATGTTATTGTTATTTCTTGTCGTTATTCCTGTTCAGCCGCTGATGTTGGAGTAATTTATTTATTACTATTAAGATTATTGATAGATTTGTTGTGATAACTTGTTTTGTTTATTTTTTCTCTCGCTTTTATGGCCATTTAGATTCCGTTGCTATTGAAGTGGAAATGGTCATTACTACTAAATTGCTATTCGTTATTGTAGCAGTAATAGTAGTCGAGGTAGTAATTATAGTCATAGTAGCATCGGTAGTAGTAGTGGTAGTCATAGCAGGAGTAGCAATAATGGTAATAGTAATGGTAGTAATAGTAATAGTAGTAGTAGTAGTAGTAATAGTAGTAGTAGCAGTGGTGGTAATAGACGTAGTAGTAACACAAACTTACAACTAGTAGTAATAGTACTAGTTATAATGATAGTTTTAGTGTTAATAGTAGAAGTGGGAGTAAAACTAACTTACTACTACTAGTAAGTAAGTAAGTAGTAATAGTAGTAGCAGTAGTAGCGGTTCTCTTCTCCCTCAATCTTTTCATCAGCGTTTCCTGATAATCAATACAGCAGCAACACCACTTACGCCTTGCCTTCGGTTCTAAAGCAAAGTCTGTTCCCATTTTCTTACAAATATTGCTTTACTCTTTTTTTGCAATGGAAATGCTGAGCCGGGCGAGGAAGCCCCCCAAAGGAGGTAGACTCGTTTCAGATTCGGGCGGGAAAGAGACAAGTTGTAAAGAAATATATTGATTGACAGAATGATAATAGAAATGATAATGATGATAATGATAAAAAAAAAAACAATCGGTGGTAATTATAGAGGAAGACGAGGGAGGGAAAGGGGAAGAGAAGAGGAGACAGCAGAAGGGAGAGGTAAGTGAAGGTAGCTAGCCAGCGAGCCTATACCTGAGTACTACATGGCGATGACTCACATAAGGTTGCAGAAACATAATATGCTTTCCCCCCCCTCTTATCTCTTATCGTATTCTATGCATTTCTTTTATTTTTCGTTATGTCAGTTAGTAGAGGAAATAAATATCGAAGGAGGATGGTTTTTTATCCAGATCTCGTGGTCGGTTATCTTCACGGCAGATCGGTGAATATTTTGATGGGGTTGTTTGGCTAGATATGCGCCGCCTCCATTGATTGCATACACTTCAGGGGCGTGGGAGTGTGTGTGTCTTTTCCCTTTCTTTCTGTCCCTGGCTGTCTGTCCGTCTTGTGTGTCTGTAAGTCTCTCACTGTCTTATCTCTCAGTCTCTCTGGCTGCCTCTCTGCCTGGTTGTATCTCTCTCTGCCTGTTGTATCTCTCTCTCTCTCTCTCTCTCTCTGTCTCTCTCTCTCTCTCTCTTTCTCTCATCTCTCTCTTCTCTCTCTCTCTCTCTCTTCTCTCTCTCTCTCTCTCTCTCTCTCTCTTTCTCTCTCTCTCTCTCTCTCTCTCTCGCTCTCTCTCTCTCTCTCTCTCTCTCTCTCTCTCTCTCTCTCTCTCTCTCTCTCTCTCTCTCTCTCTCTCTCTCTCTCTCTCTCTCTCTCTCTCTCTCTCTCTCTCTTCCTTCTCTCTGCCTGTCTCTCTCTCTCTCTCTCTCTCTCTCTCTCTCTCTCCTCTCTCTCTCTCTCTCTCTCTCTCTCTCTTCTCTCTCTCTCTCTCTCTCTCTCTCTCTCGTCTATCTCTTCCTATCTGCGTTTCTTTCCATATTTTTGTCTTCTTCAAATTGTCTGTTCTCTCTGTCTCTGTCTATCAGACAAGGCAAATAAAACGGTATAAAGTATCAGATAGACGAGAGAGGAGAGAGAAGAGGCTGGAGAGCAGCAAGATAGAGAAAGAGAGAGAGAGACAGAGAGAGAGAGAGGGACGATAGAGAAGGAAGAGAGAGAGAGAGAGATTCGAGAGAGAGAGGTACAACTTACCTTTCTCTAGATCGGGAGAGAGAGAGGAGAGAGATAGAGAGAGAGGGAGAGGGAGAGGGAGAGGATGAGGAGAGGGAGAGGAGAGGGAGAGGGAGAGAGAGAGAGATAGAGAGAGGAGAGAGAGAGAGAGACGAGACGAGACGAGGGAGAGAGAGAGGAATTCAAGATTAGAATAGAAACATTTTAATTCTTTTATATGTTTGCCTGATGAAAACATACTATTTTTGCAGCTCTTTGCATTTTTTAAAAGTGTATGTTCCCCCTTTCTCTACCTCTCTCTTCTTTCCCCCCTTTTCCTCTCTCCTCTCTCTTTCTCCTCCCTCCTCCCCTTTCTCTTCTTCTCCCTCCTCCCTCTTTTTCTCTCCTCTTCTTTTCCCCCTCCCTTTCTTTTTTCTCTTCGTAGGTCTTCCTCCTTCCTTCTCTCTCTCTCTCCTCTCTCATCTCTCTCTCTCTCTCTCTCTCTCTCTCTCTCTCTCTCTCTCTCTCTCTCTCTCTCTCTCTCTCTCTCTCTCTCTCTCTCTCTCTCTCTTTTACTTAGGATAAATTCCTGTGTAAAACCTCAAGCCACTTTGGCGGCGATTATTTTTCATCCCAAAGTAAAACGTGTTCTGGGGAATTAGATCCGCTGCAAAAAAAAAAAAAAAAAAAAAAAAAAAAAAAAAAAAAAAAAAAAAAAAAAAAAAAAAGATTTTTCGCCGTGACAAATCCGTTTTTTTTTTTTTTTTTTTTTTTTTTTTTTTTTTAAGGAGGAAAAAGAAACCGGAGCGACGAGTATATACACGTAATTCTTATATATTATATATATATATATATATTATATATTATATATAATATATATAATAAAGAAGACTGAAGAGAGAGAGAGAAGAGAGAGAGAGAGAGAGAGAGAGAGTGAGAGAAGTTTGAAAAGAGAGAGATAAAGAGTGAGAAGAGAGAAAGGGGAAATAAAGTGCGTGGGGGACAGAAGGCTAATTTTAGGCCAATTAAAAAATTAGGAATCTTGAAAAAAAAGAATGAGAGAGAAATAGAAAAAAAAAAAAAGTAAAGAGGTGAGAGAGAGGAAATAGAGAGAAAATAGAGAGAGAAATAGAGAGAGAGATATATTATAGAGAACAAGAGAGAGAGAGAAGAGAGGAGGTAGACAGAAAGGAAGGGAAAGAGAGAGGAGAAAAGAGGAGAGAAAGAAAGAAAGAGAGGAGAGCAGGATTGAGAGAGAGAGAGAGAGAGACGAGAGAGAGAGAAAGAGAGAGAGAGATAGAGAGAGAAGAAAGAGGAAGAGAAGAAGAGGCAAAGAAAGAGATAGAGAGAGGAAGAGAAAGAGAAAGATAGAGAGGAGAGAGAGAGAGAGAGAGAGATAAGAGTGATGAGAAGAGAGAGAGAGAAGAGAGAAAGAAGAGAGAGACAGAGAGAGAGAGGACGCGAGATCGAGATTGATAGAGAGAGAGACGGAGAGAGAGAGAGAGAGCGAGAGAGAGAAGAGAGAGAGAGACGAGAGAGATGAGCGGTGAGAGATGTTGAAAGAGAGATAAAGAGTGGAGAGAAAGGGACAATAAATGGGACAGACTTGGAATAAAAATTAGGAATTGAAAGACTGGGAGAAATTAAGAAAAAAAATTTAAAAGAGACGAGAGAGAAAGACGAGAGAATAGAGAGAGGAAATAGAAGAGAGAGATATATATAGAGAGAAAGAGCAGAGAGAGAGAGAAGAGAAAGAGAAAGAGAGAGAAAGAGAGAGAAAGAAAGAAAGAGAGAGAGAGAGAGAGAGAGAGAGAGAGAGAGAGAGAGAGAGAGAGAGAGAAGGAGAGACAGAGAAGAGGAGAGAAAGAGGAGAGGAAGAGAGAGAGAGAAAGAAGAAGAGAAAGAGAGAAAAGAAAGAGAGAGAGAGAGAAAGAGAAAGAGAAAGATAAAGAGAGAGAGAGAGAGAGATAAAGAGTGAGAGAAAGGGAGAGAGATGTGTTTCTGAAAATTCATAAATAGTGTTAATCGTCCTCCCCATCCTCCTTCTTTGCCCGCGCGCGCACACGCACGGACAATGACAAAACTTGCTTTGCTACCAATACTATTAGGAATAGAGATAGTAATAAAAATAGTTATTCATAATGGTCATGTGAGAAGTGATAATGAAAAGGGTAATGATAATAATGATGATAATGACAAGAGTAATAATGGTAATGATACATCTAATAAAGATGATGTTAGCAATAAAAATGATAATGGTAATGACAATAATAATGATAGTGATAGTGGTAGTCAAACAGTAATAATAATTAAAAAGGCAAAAGTATTAATAATCCTGATTTTAATAAAAGTTATCATAATGATAACTGATAAGCATTTTCCAAAAGAAATAAGAAATCCTCCGATAGATGTCACTAGTGTATCATTCACTTATGACCCCGCCATCTATGGAGTGGCCGCAGAACTAAAGGAAAAAATATTTGAGCGCATGTGAAGTTCCTGGTCTTTTGACTAGAAATCCTCCGATAGATGTCACTAGTGTATCATTCATTTATGACCCCGCCATCTATGGAGTGGCCGCAAAACTAAAGGAAAAAATATTTGAACGCATGTGAAGTTCCTGGTCTTTTGACTAGAAATCCTCCGATAGATGTCACTAGTGTATCATTCATTTATGACCCCGCCATCTATGGAGTGGCCGCAAAACTAAAGGAAAAATATTTGAGCGCATGTGAAGTTCCTGGTCTTTTGACTAGAAATCCTCCGATAGATGTCACTAGTGTATCATTCATTTATGACCCCGCCATTCTATGGAGTGGCCGCAGAACTAAAGGAATAATATTTGAGCGCATGTGAAGTTCCTTGTCTTTCGACTTTCATTGTCAAATAAACATGAAAAAAGAGAAACTTGCGAATGAAAATAAAATCTGTGTCAACACAACAGCGTCAGACTGGAACGTTTATTAAATTGCTCGGTAATAATCTCATTATCTCTTTAAGTTGATAGAATATTTGTCTTTGCAATTGTGAATTAAGTTTTAGTTTTAGTTTTGAATAAATTACAAGTACCAATGGATGGCGATATTACCAAAGAAGCTAATACAAATTATCGAGTAGTATTTACTGCAAATTGACCATAACCAAATTACGAATCATGCTGAATTAACACCAAATTGCAAATTACATTCTCATTAAAAAACAAAAACAAAATAGTGACAATTATTTTGGAATCGACGATGCAATGTTTACTGTTCGCTTCGGTGGGGCAATAAAGAGCAATTGCTGATAAGAACGAGAATGATAATGGGAGTGATAATAGGAGTGATAAAGGCAGGAACGGATGAAGTGGATGAAATAAAGACTTTGGATAAAAATGGCGGTCGAACAGCAAGGAATGAAACAGGAATGCCCGATAGACAGAGAGACAGACACGGGCAGGT
>NW_020870946.1:335109-337609 GCF_003789085.1 Penaeus vannamei
CCCAAGCGAATTTGTCAATCAGCTGTTCTGGGCCCAGGGAGCAGAGGAAGTGCTCTCTTCGGTTTAACACCCTGCTTATGTGTTACTGTTGGGCGTGTTCTTTTCTGTGCATTTATGTATATTCTCCTGTCTTCTCTCCTCTGGCTCTTTCTGTTTGTGTTTGTGTTTCTGTTTCTTTCTCTCTCTCTCTTTCTCTTCTCCTCTCTGTCTCTTTCTCTTTCTGTTCTTTCTCTTCTCTCTCTCTCTCTCCCGCTCTCTCTGTCCTGTCTCTTGTCCTCTGGTCTCTGCTCTTTTCTCTTTTCCTTTTTCTTTCTCTCTCTCTCTCTTTCTCTCTCTCTCTCTCTGCTCGCTCTCTCTCTCGCTCTCTCTCCTCCTCTCTCTCTCTCTCTCCTCTCTCTCTCTGTCTCGGTGTACGAGTAATGTGTTTTATATATGGGTATGTATGAATAAAAGTATGGATGTGGATTATGCATATATAAATATAATTAATATATATATATATATATATATATTAGTATATAAATATATATATATATATATATATATATGTTTGTGTGTGTGTTCTGTACGTGTGTATGTGTAAACTATATAGGCTATGTGAGTGCGTGATGAATTTATATATTGCATGACTTGTGTGTGTGTGTTGTGTGTGTGTGTGTGTGTGTGTGTGTGTGTGTGTGTGTGTGTGTGTGTGTGCGTGTGTGTGCGTGTGGTGCGTGTGCATGTGCGTGTGCGTGTGCGTGTGTGCGTGTGTGTTGTGTGTGTGTGTGTGTGTGTGTGTGGTGTGTGTGTGTGTGTGTGTGTGTGTGCGTGCGTGCGTGGGTGTGTGGTGTGTGCGGGCGGGCGCCCCGCGCCGTGTGTGTGTGTGTGTGTGTGTGTGTGTGTGTGTGTGTGTGTGTGTGTGTGTGTGTGTGTGTGTGTGTGCGTCGTGCTGTGTGTGAAACCTTTTTCTTCCTGAAATTCATATTCATGTGTATGTGCCCAAGTATGTGTATATGAAAGTGTATGAAGATTATTTCCGTGTGTTTATGTGTGAGTACAAATATATATGTAGGTGTGTTTTTTTGGTATAAGCATACACATACGTGTGTATTGGTATAAGTACAGATATTTAGAGTATAAGTATATATATATTCTTCATATGTGTGTAAATATAAGTATAAGGCTCTATTATGTGTTTATATGAATGTACGCATAAGTGTATATACGTATGTATCTGAGTATACGCATAGAAGTATATATACGTATATCCACATCCTTGTGGGTATATAAATCCCACTGTATATTAGTGTTTACTCACACGTGCGTATGTATGTGCGTATGTGTGCGTATGTGTGCGTGCTTCGGCGGACCGCAAACAAACAAACAGGACCCGGGCCGGTGCTGCCACTCAGCGAGCCTTATTTTTGGCCTAATTAAAACAAACAGCTGAAAGGAAAACAATGAGAGGGGTGAGAGTGCTCTGCAGGTGCAGGGAAGGAGGGGAGGAGAAGGGAAAGGAGGGGTAGGGAGGGGTAGGGAGGGAGGGGAAAGGAGGGGAGGAGGGGGAAAGGAGGGGTAGGGAGGGAGGGGAAGGAGGGAGGAGAGGGGAAAGGAGGGTAGGGAGGGGTAAGGAGCGGAGGGGTGAAGAAGGAGAGGGAGAGGGAGAAGGAGTGGGAGGGGTAAGGAAGGGTAGGGAGGGGAAAGAGGGGAGGAAGGAGAAGGAGAGGGGAAAGGAGGAGAGGGGAGGGAGGGGGGAAAGAAGAAGGGGAGAGGGAGAGGGAGGGGTAGGGGGGGGGGGAAAAGGGAGGGGTAGGGAGGGGAAAAGAGGGGAGGAAGGAGAAGGAGAGGGGAAAGGGGGTAGGGAGGGGGGGGAGGAAGGAAGAGAGGGAGAGGGAGAGGGAAGGAAAGGAGGGGGTAAAGGGAGGGAGGGGAGAAGAAGGAGAGGGAAGGGAGAGGGAAGGAAAGGAGGGGTAGGGAGGGGAAAGGAGGGGTAGGTAGGGGAAAGGAGGGAAGGAGGAGAAGGAGAGGGTAAAGGAGGGTAAGGAAAGGAGGAGTAGGGAGGGGTAGGAGGGGAAAGCGGGGAAGGGAAAGGGGTAGGAGGGGTAGGAAGGGGAGGGGTAGCAAGGAGGGGTAAGGGAGGGGAAAAGGAGGGAGGGGTAAGGATAGGGAGGGGTAGGGAGGGGAAAGGAGGGGTAGGGGAGGGAGGAGGGAGAGAGAGGAGAGGGAAGGAGAGGACGGAAGGAGGGGGAGGGGAGTAGGAGGGGAGGGGAGGGGAGGAAGAAGAAAGGAGGAGGAGAGGGAAGGAGAGGAGAGGAGGGGAAGGAGGGGAGGGGAGGAATAAGGAAGGAGGAGGAGGAGAATGAAGAGAGGAGAGGAGAAGGGGAGGGGAGGGGAGGAAGGAGGAGGAGGAGGAGGAAGAGAGGAGAGAAGGGAGGGAGAAGAGGAAGGGGAGGGGAGAGGGGA
Organism: Penaeus vannamei; assembly: GCF_003789085.1. Taxonomy (NCBI): domain Eukaryota; kingdom Metazoa; phylum Arthropoda; class Malacostraca; order Decapoda; family Penaeidae; genus Penaeus; species Penaeus vannamei. The sequence continues at coordinate 337,555 of NW_020870946.1, forward strand.
GGAAAAAAAAAAAGAAAGAAAGAAAGAAAGAGGAAAAGAGAGAAATAGATAGAGA
>NW_020870946.1:347840-358258 GCF_003789085.1 Penaeus vannamei
ATGGAGTAAAGGCGTATGATTAATTATTCGTTGTATTTTTATTTTTTACTCTTAGGATTTAGAGAGAAATTTTGAAATGGTGATTGCGTAAGCATATTTTAGTTCCTTCTTTTAATTGTATGTATGTATATGTGTGCGTACGTTTGTGTGTGTTTTTTTTTATTTTGTTATATTCATTACGGTAAAAAAAAAAAAAAAAAAAAAAAAAAAAAAAAAAAAATTATATATATATATAATATATAATATATAATATATATATATATATATATTATATATAATATATAATTGAGTACACATATTCTGATCAGGAATAGATGTATGTCCCCAACATATTCCTTACTTAAAAACAAATTTTCTCTCGACCTATCCCCTATCCCACTTCTTATTTAACTCTCACCCCTTCCTCTCTCTCCCTCTTCCTTTCTCCACAACCGGGAAAGACAAAAACAACCCACCAAGCCGTACAGAAGCCAATATGAGGCTCACCAACCCACAGCAGCTGCCGTTTCTACCTACGAATTAGTATAGCTAAGTCTCCCCTGAACAACCCCGATAAAATACAATAACATTCGCCCAGACCCACGAGAGGCTAAAGAAAACGGGAATTATCGTACACAAGGCATACCCCGTGGCTGTCCTTAACTCCGCGCTTTTGGAATTAAACTTTATTAATTATTGTGTTAATCATCGTGCTAATTTTCGGACGAATGTGATTCCGAGCAGGTAATGAAAGGGTTAAAGTTTAAGGAGGGTTTTCACAAGCGGAGCGAATTTACACTGCCTTAATTTGAGGGGTTTTTCTCTTCGCTTCGAACACTGGCGATGAAGTTCAGAATCTGCTTGACTTCTCCACTTCCTTAAAACTATTATGGTTATTAGTGGGTAAATATTAAGACATTCATGATTATGTATGAAGAAAATGCGTGGACTTCTTTAAAGCATGTTTCATGTATTATTTTTTTCCTTGTATATAACTTATTACTAGTACCTGTATTACTATTATTATTGTTTTTATCATTACTATGCTATTACATTATGATCATTATTGTTATTGTCATTACAATTATTATCATTACAGTTATTATCATCATTATGATCATTATTATCATCATTTTTATTATTGTTATTATCATTATCATCATCAGTATTATTATCATTATAAACATCATCATTATTATCACTACTGTCGTTATCTATATCATCATTGTCATTGTTATCCAGAAAATTATAATTTCTATAACTGGTACAATTACTATTTTTTCCATCATGTGGTTTAATAATCATCAAATGTTTTAGGTCATATTAACTTAGGTCATATTAATTTCTATAATTGGTACAAATACTATTTTTCCATCATCCTGCGTTTTAATAATCATCAAATGTTTTAGGTCATATTAACTTAGGTCATATTAATTTCTATAATTGGTACAATTACTATTTTTTCCATCATCATGTGTTTCAATAATCATCAAATGTTTTAGGTCATATTAACTTCAACAGCCTTATACATCTATTCATCACATTTTAGAGAAACCATGTAACTGTAAGCAACATTCTCTCTCTTACTGAAAAGTTCATAAGTCTGTATTTCTACTTGCACTCGTATTAACCATCTGTGAAAGTGTTCGAATTTTTTTTATCTTCATTCTGTATTTATGTCTAATGTATTCCAAGTGTTGAGTGTGGTGAAATGACAAGTCAACTTTCAAGGAATATGTCACTTCTCTGTCTGTCTGCCTGTCTGTCTGTCTCTTTCTATCTATCTATCTCTCCCTCTCTCTTTTTTCTTCTTCCTCTCTCTTTCTCTCCCCCCCCCATCTCTCTCTTTCTCTATCTCTTTCTTTCTTTCTCTCTCTCTCTCTATTTTTCCCTCTCTCTATCTCTCCTCTCTCTCTCTCTCTCTCTCTCTCTCTCTTCTCTCTTCACTCTCATCTCTCTCTTCTCTCTCTCTTTCTTCTCTTCTCTCTCTCTCTCATCTCTCTCTCACGCACACATATTCCACATATATCTCTGAATCTATCTATCTATCCCGTGAGAACAAAGGAGAAAATCATATCTAAATCTACCTTCTTTGGCCAAAGAAAAATAACCGCAAATAATAACTCTCTCTGGGATACAGTTTTATTATAAACCTCTTCCAAAAATAATTCCCAAAGAATAAATCCTCTGGGAATAACAGTTTCTGGGATACAGATATGACTGGAGCCGAAATGTGTTCACCTGATCTCGGGTTCCAAATTCGCACATTCATGGTTCGTGGTTTCATGGTTCGTGAGTCATTGTGGTTCATGATTCGCCCTCTGAATAGCGGGGAAGGTGGGCGGGGCATACTTTTTTGATGGGGAAGGCTAGGTCAGTAGCAACTCGAGGTGCCATGGTGTCCGATTCTATTTTTTGTAAAAAAAAGAAAAAAAAGGAAAAAAAAAAGAAAAAGAAAAGAAAAGAAAGAAAGAAAAAAACAAACAAACAAACACATGGGGTTTATTTTGAAGACGTCACAAAAGTTAGGGATGCTTCGTGAATATGGTCGATCATTTTGGTCTTTTCAATTTTCAAAAAAGGATGGAAAATAACGACTTTAACGATTAGGTTTTCATTGAACAACCATCAAAACAGACGCCATGACACCTCCTCGAGTTGCTGCTGATCTATCATTTCCAACTCTTCGACTGTCTATGGGGAACGGAGCTGGCGGGCGTACGACTGTGAGAGGAAGTAGATCGGTGAGGTTTGCACAAATTTAGATTCTTCTTGGTTTTTTGGGACTAGAATAGTTAGAGTAGGGTAGGCGAGAGGACGCAGGCGAGCAGCGTAGGGCGGGGAGGCGAGGCGAGGCGAGCCAGCGTGGGCGGGGAGGCGAGGCGAGCGGCGAGCAAGCGTGGGCGGGGTGGAGGCGAGGCGAGGCGAGGCGCAGCGAGGGCGTGGGGGGCGAGGCGAGGCGAGGCGAAAGCAGCGTGGGGCGGGGAGGCGGGCAAGCGAGGCGAGTGCGCAGCAGGCGAGGCGAAGGTGGGCGGGGAGGTGAGGCGAAGCGAGCAGCGTGGGCGGGAGGCGAGGGCAGCGTGAGGCGAGGCGAGGCGAGGCGAGGCGTGGGGCGGGAGGCACGAGGCGGGAAGGCGGAGCAGCGGTGGGCGGGGGAGGCGAAGGCGAGGCGAGCAAGCGTGGGCCCCCAGGGGGAGAGCGAAAGCGGGCGAAGCAAGCGTGGGGCGGGGAGGCGAGGGCGATAGTGCGAACGCAGGACCGTGGGCGGGGAGGCGGGGGGGGGGGGGGGAAAGGGGCGAGGCGACGCAGCGTAGAGCGCGGGAGGCGAGGCGAGGGCGAGCAGCGTTGGCGGGGAGGCGAGGCGAGGCGAGCCAGCCCGTTGGGCGGGTGAGGCGAAGCAGCGTGTGGCGGGGGGGGCGGGGAGGCGAGCCAGCGTGGAGCGGGGAGGGCGCAGGCGCAGGCGTAAGCAAGCGTTTGGAGCCGGGGAGGCGAGGGCCCCCCCCGGGGAGGCGAGCAAGCGTGCGAGCGGGGAAAGGCGGAGGCGAGTGCGAGCAAGCCGTGGGGGCGGGGGAGGCGAGGCGAGGCGAGCAGCGTGGGCGGGGAGCGAAGGCGAGCAGCTGTGGGCGGGGGGAGGCGAGGCGAGGCGACGTGAGGCGGGGAGCGAAGCGAGCAGCGTGGCGGGGAGGAGGCGAGCGAGCGAGCGCGGGGAGGCGAGCGATGGCGGGAGGCCGAGGCGAGAGCGAAGCGAGCGTGATGGGCGTGGAGGCGAGCAGGCGAGCAAGCGTGGCGGAGGCGAGGCGAGCAGCAGCGTGGGCGGGGAGGCGAGGCGAGGCGAGCAGCGTGGGCGGGAGGCGGAGGCGAGGCGAGCAGCGTGGCGGGGAGGCGAGCGAGGCGAGCAGCGTGGGCGTGGAGGCGAGGCGAGGCGAGAGCGTGGCGGGGAGGCGAGGCGAGGCGAGCAGCGTGGCGGGAGAGCGAGGCGAGGCGAGCAGCGTGGGCGGGAGGCCGAGGCGAGGCGAGCAGCGTGGGCGGGGAGGCGTGGCGTGCGGGAGGCGAGGCGAGGCGAGCAGAGGCGAGCAGCGTGGGCGGGAGGCGAGGCGTGGGCGGGGACGAGCGAGGCGAGCGCGGGGAGGCGAGGCGAGGCGAGCAGCGTGGGCCGGGAGGCGAGGCGAGCGAGCAGCGTGGGCGTGGAGGCCGAGCGAGGCGAGCACGCGTGGGCGGGCAGGCGCAGGCCGAAGGCGAGTAGCCCGTGGGCGGGGAGGCGAGGCGATAGGCGAGCAGCGTGGGCGGGGGGCCGAGGCGAGGGAAGCCAGCGTGGGCGGGAGGCGGGCCGAGGCGAGCACGTGGCCGGGGAGGCGAGGCGAGCAGAGCAGCGTAGAGGGCGGGGAGAGCGAGGCGAGGCCGAAGCAGCGGGGGGACAGGCGTGCAGCGTGGGCGAGGCGAGGCGAGGCGACGCCGTGGGCGGGAGGCGAGCGAGGCGAGCAGCGTGGCGGGGAGGCGAGGCGAGGCGAGCAGCGTGGGGCGGGGAGGCGACGGCGAGGACGAGCAGCGATGCGGCGGGGAGGCGAGGCGAGCGAGGCGAGCAGCGTGGGCGGGGAGGCGAAGGGGCGCCCGTTGCCAACTCATGAATAAAAACACGGCCCAATTCTGGCCATTAGCGCCCCGTAATCTCGCATGCACTGCCGCTCTCGTGCCTGCAGGACGCCTCGCCTGCATGGCGGCGTCAATGGTTCCATCGGGGCGATTGGAGGTGTTTTTTTATCTCGTTTTTCCTTTTCTTTTTATTTCGTTTTAATCTTAGTTTTTTTTTTTTTTTTTTTTTTTTTATAGTAATTTCCTCGTTTTTTTTTTTTTTTTTTATCCTATCCATTTTTTCGTTTTTAAGTCATTTCGAGCAAAGCAGCGTGGAGCGGGTGAGGCGAGGCGAGGCGAAGCAAGCCATGGGGGGCGGAGGCGAGGCGAGGCGAGCAGCAGTGGGCGGGGAGCGAGGCGAGGCGAGCAGGCGTGGCGGGGAGCGAGGCGAGGCGCGAGCAGCTGTGGGCGGGGAGGCGAGGCCGAGGCGAGCAGCAGTGGAGCTGGGGCAGGCGAAGGCGAGGCGCGCGAGGCGAGCAGAGCGTAGGCGCGGGGAAGGCGAGGCGAGGCGAGCAGCGTGGAGCGGGAGGAGGCGAGGGGCGCCCGTTGCCACTCATGGAATAAACACGAGCCACATTCTGGCCATTACCGCGCCCCGTAATCATCGCATCGCACTGCCGCTCTCGTGGCCTGCAGCGAGCATCGCCTGCATGGCGTTCATTGGTTCCACTTCGGGGCGATTTGGAGGTGAGTTCTTTTATCTCGTTTTTCGTTTTTTTTATTTCGTTTTATTCTTAGTTTTTTTTTTTTTTTTTTTTTTTTTTATAGTATTTCCTCGTTTTTTTTTTTTTTATTTTTTTTTTTTTTTTATCCTATCCATTTTTTTCGTTTTTTAAGTCATTTTGGGCGGGGAAAGGCGAGGCGAGGCGAGCAGCATTGGGCGGGGAGGCGAGGCGAGGCGAGCAGCGTGGCGGGAGGCGAGCGAGGCAGGGGCCAGCGTGGCGGGGAAGGCGACGGCGAGGCGAGCAGCGTGGGACGGGGAAAGGCGGGGGGGGCGGGAGGCGAGCGCGAGCAGCGTGGGCGCGGAGGCGAGGCGGAGGCGAGGCGAGGCGAGCAGACGTGGGGCGGGGAGGCGAGGGCGAGGCGAGCAGGTGGGGGGGAGGGCGAGGCGGGCGAGGCGAGGCGAGGCAGCAGTGTGCGGGGGAGGCGATGGCGAGCAGAAGGCGAGGCGAAGCAGCGTGGGCGGGAGGCGAGGCGAGGCGAGCCAAGAGCGTGGGCGGGGGGAGGGGAGGGGGGGAGAGGCGAGGCGCAGGCGAAGCAGCGTGGGCGGGGAGGCGAGGCGAGGCGAGGCGAGCAGCGTGGCGGGGAGGCGAGGCGAGGCGAGGCGAGGCAGCGTGGCGGGGAGGCAGGCGAGGCGAGGCGAGGCGAGCAGCGTGGGCGGCGGAGGCGAGGCGAGGCGAGGCGAGGCGAGCAGCGGGGGCGGGAGGCGAGGCGAGCCGTGGCGCGAGGGCGAGGCGAGCAGCGTGGGCGGGGAGGCGAGGCGAGGCGAGCAGCGTGGGCGGAGGAGGCGAGCGCGAGGCGAGCAGCGTGGCGGGGAGGCGAGGCGAGGCGAGCAGCGTGCGGGAGGCGAGCGAGCGCAGCAGCGTGGGCGGGGAGGCGAGGCGAGGCGAGCAGCGAGGGCAGCGTGGGCGGGAGGCGAGGCGAGGCGAAGCAGCGAGCAGCGTGGGCGGGGAGGCGAGGCGAGGCGAGCAGCGTGGGCGGGGAGGCGAGGCGAGGCGAGCAGCGTGGGCGGGGAGGCGAGGGGCGCCCGTTGCCAACTCATGAATAAACACGGCCCAATTCTGGCCATTACCGCGCCCCGTAATCTCGCATGCACTGCCGCCTCTCGTGCCTGCAGGACGCTCGCCTGCATGGCGTCATGGTTCCATTGGGGGCGATTGGAGGCGGTTTTTTATATCTCGTTTTTTTTTTCCTTTTCTTTTTATTCGTTTTTCTTAGTTTTTTTTTTTTTTTTTTTTTTTTTTTTTTTTTTTTTTTTTTTTTAGTATTTTCCTCGTTTTTTTTTTTTTTTTTTTTTTTTTTTTTTTTTAGTATTTCCTCGTTTTTTTTTTTTTTTTTTTTTTTTTTTTTTTTTTTTTTTTTATCCTATCCATTTTTTTCGTTTTTAAGTCATTTCGAGCAGCGTAGGCGAGGCGAGGCGAAGGGCGAGGCGGAGCAGCGTGGGCGGGGAGGGCCGACGGGCGAGGGCGGGAGGCAGCGTGGGCGAGGGGAGGCGAGCGAAGGCAGCGTGGGGGCGGGGAGGGCGAGGCGAGGCGAGCAGCGTGGGCGGGGAGGCGAATCATGAATAAAACAACGGCCAATTCTGGCCATTACCGCGCCCCCGTAATCTCGCATGCACTGCCGCCTCTCGTGCCTGCAGGACGCTCGCCTGCATGGCGTCATGGTTCCATCCGGGCGATTGGAGGCGGTTTTTATCTCGTTTTTTTCCTTTTCTTTTTATTTCGTTTTATCTTAGTTTTTTTTTTTTTTTTTTTTTTTTTTTTTTTTTTTTTTTTTTTTTTTTGTTTTCCTCGTTTTTTTTTTTTTTTTTTTTTTTTTTTTTTTTTTTTTTCCCTATCCATTTTTTTTCGTTTTTAAGTCATTTCAAGCAGCGTGGGCGGGGAGGCGAGGCAGGCAGCGAGCAGCGTGGCGGGAGGCGAGGCGAGGCGAGGCGAGGCGAGCAGCGTGGGCGGGGAGGCGAGGCGAGGCGAGCAGCGTGGGCGGGGAGGCGAGGCGAGGCGAGCAGCGTGGGGCGGGAGGCGAGGCGAGGCGGGCGTGGCAGGCGAGGGGCGCCCGTTTGCCAACTCATGAATAAACACGGCCAATTCTGGCCATTACCGCGCCCCGTAATCTCGCATGCACTGCCGCCTCTCGTGCCTGCAGGACGCTCGCCTGCATGGCGTCATGGTTCCATTGGGGCGATTGGAGGTGTTTTTTTATTCTCGTTTTTTTTCCTTTTTTTTTTCTTTTTTCTTGTTTTTTTTTTTTTTTTTAGTATTTCCCTCGTTTTTTTTTTTTTTATCTATTCCATTTTTTTTCGTTTTTTAAGTCATTTCGAAGCAGCGTGGGCGGGGAGGCGAGGCGAGGCGAGCAGCGTGGGCGGGGAGCGAGGCGAGGCGAGCAGCGTGGGCGGGGCGGGGGAGGGGAGGCGAGGCGAGGCGAGCAGCGTGGGCGGGGAGGCGAGGCGAGCGAGCAGCGAGGCGAGGCGAGGCGAGCAGCGTGGGCGGGGAGGCGAGAGGAGGCGAGCGCGAGGCGAGGCGAGGCGAGCAGCGTGGGCGGGGAGGCGAGGCGAGGCGAGCAGCGTGGGCGGGAGGCGAGGCGAGGCGAGCGCGTGGGCGGGGAGGCGAGGCGAGGCGAGGCGAGCAGCGTGGCGGGAGGCGAGGCGAGGCGAGCAGCGTGGGCGGGGAGGCGAGGGGGCGCCGTTGCCAACTCATGAATAAACACGGCCCAATTCTGGCCATTACCGCGCCCCGTAATCTCGCATGCACTGCCGCCTCTCGTGCCTGCAGGACGCTCGCCTGCATGGCGTCATGGTTCCATTGGGGCGATTGGAGGTGTTTTTTTATCTCGTTTTTTTCCTTTTCTTTTTATTTCGTTTTATCTTAGTTTTTTTTTTTTTTTTTTTTATAGTATTTCCTCGTTTTTTTTTTTTTTTTTTTTTATCCTATCCATTTTTTTCGTTTTTAAGTCATTTCGAGCAGCGTGGGCGGGGAGGCGAGGCGAGGCGAGGCAGCGTGGGCGGGGAGGCGAGGCGAGGCGAGCAGCGGTGGGCGGGGAGGCGAGCGAGGCGAGCAGCGTGGCGGGAGCGAGGCGAGGCGAGCAGCGTGGGCGGGGAGGCGAGGCGAGGCGAGCGTGGGCGGGGAGGCGAGGCGAGGCGAGCAGCGTGGGCGGGGAGGCGAGGGGCGCCCGTTGCCAACTCATGAATAAACACGGCCCAATTCTGGCCATTACCGCGCCCCGTAATCTCGCATGCACTGCCGCCTCTCGTGCCTGCAGGACGCTCGCCTGCATGGCGTCATGGTTCCATCGGGCGATTGGAGGTGGTTTTTATCTCGTTTTTTCCTTTTTTTTTATTTCGTTTTATCTTAGTTTTTTTTTTTTTTTTTTTTTTTTTTTTTTTTTTTTATAGTATTTCCTCGTTTTTTTTTTTTTTTTTTTATTTTTCCTATCCATTTTTTTCGTTTTTAAGTCATTTCGAGCAGCGTGGGCGGGGAGGCGAGGCGAGGCGAGCAGCGTGGGCGGGGAGGCGAGGCGAGCGAGCAGCGTGGGTGGGGAGGCGAGGCGAGCAGCGTGGGCGAGGCGAGGCGAGGCGAGCAGCGGGGAGGCGAGCGAGGCGAGCAGCGTGGGCGGGAGGCGAGGCGAGGCGAGCAGCGTGGGCAGGGAGGCGAGGCGAGGCGAGCAGGCGCGTGGGCGGGGAGGCGAGGCGAGGCGAGCAGCGTGGGCGGGGAGGCGAGGGGCGCCCGTTGCCAACTCATGAATAAACACGGCCCAATTCTGGCCATTACCGCGCCCCGTAATCTCGCATGCACTGCCGCCTCTCGTGCCTGCAGGACGCTCGCCTGCATGGCGTCATGGTTCCATCGGGGCGATTGGAGGTGTTTTTTTATCTCGTTTTTTCCTTTTCTTTTTATTTCGTTTTATCGTTTTTTTTTTTTTTTTTTTTTTAGTATTTCCTCGTTTTTTTTTTTTTTTATCCTATCCATTTTTTTCGTTTTTAAGTCATTTTCGAGCAGCGTGGCGGGGGAGGCGAGGCGAGGCGAGCAGCATGGGCGGGGAGGCGAGGCGGGCGAGGCGAGGGCAGCGTGGGCGGGGAGGCGAGGCGAGGCGAGCGCGTGGGCGGGGAGGCGAGGCGAGGCGAGCAGCGTGGGCGGGGAGGCGAGGCGAGGCGAGCAGCGTGGGCGGGGAGGCGAGGCGAGGCGAGCAGCGTGGCGGGAGGCGAGGCGAGGCGAGCAGCGTGGGCGGGGAGGCGAGGGGCGCCCGTTGCCAACTCATGAATAAACACGGCCCAATTCTGGCCATTACCGCGCCCCGTAATCTCGCATGCACTGCCGCCTCTCGTGCCTGCAGGACGCTCGCCTGCATGGCGTCATGGTTCCATCGGGGCGATTGGAGGTGGTTTTTTTATCTCGTTTTTTTCCTTTTCTTTTTATTTTGTTTTTATCTTAGTTTTTTTTTTTTTTTTTTTTTTTTATAGTATTTCCTCGTTTTTTTTTTTTTTTTTTTTATCCTATCATTTTTTTCGTTTTTAAGTCATTTCGAGCAGCGTGGGCGGGGAGCGAGGCGAGGCGAGCAGCCGCTGGGCGGGGAGGCGAGGCGAGGCGTGGGCGGGAGGCGAGGCGAGGCGGCAGCGTGGGCGGGGAGGCGAGGCGAGGCGAGCAGCGTGGGGGAAGGCGAGGCGAGGCGACAGCGTGGGCGGGAGGCGAGGCGAGGCGAGCAGCGTGGGCGGGGAGGGCGAGGGGCGCCCCGTTGCCAACTCATGAAAAAATAAACACGGCCCAATTCTGGCCATTACCGCGCCCCCGTAATCTCGCATGCACTGCCGCCTCTCGTGCCTGCGGGACGCTCGCCTGCATGGCGTCATGGTTCCATTGGGGCGATTGGAGGGGTTTTTATCTCGTTTTTTTCCTTTTCTTTTTTATTTCGTTTTATCTTAGTTTTTTTTTTTTTTTTTTTTTTTTTTTTTTTTTTTTTTTTAGTATTTCCTCGTTTTTTTTTTTTTTTTTTTTTTTTTTTTTTTTTAGTATTTCCTTCGTTTTTTTTTTTTTTTTTTTTTTTATTTTTTTATTTTTTTATCTACATTTTCTCTTCCGTCTTTCTCTGCATTTCGAGCA